>NEEE01005883.1:56499-73413 GCA_002278615.1 Pogonus chalceus | reverse complement strand
TAAGCTTTATATAAAAAATTAAAACTTAATTGCTATAATTTATTGAATACTAATTAAATTTTAAAATATCATTATAAATAAAATTTAATGCATCTCAACCAATTTTGAATACTTAAATAATAAATTAAGCATTTCTTAAAAATAATTATTTTTTTAACGGTTTATTAAATGAAATATAATAAAGAATTATATTAAACATAAAGAACGAAGCTGTTCAAAATTTATTTAATATTAAAAAAAAAGTTTTAAAAAAATCAATAAATTAATTAAATATACTGTCAAAACGTCTCAATATATTTTATAAATATGCAAAATGAAATCCAAAAACCCTTAAATTTATAAGACAAACATGTTTACAAAATTTATAAATAGAAATAGCAAAATTTTGTATTTATATCTACGCAAAAACAAGTATTGTTTTGTCCATATCATCATATCAATTTTTTTCTTTTCAATTTCTATTAAATACTTTTTGCAAATATAAAAAAAAAAATTACCATAAACAGGAAATATTTAAAAATCTTATAAAATTTATATTAAAGATTTAATGAATGGTCATCAATATTCCTGAAATAGCAGTTTTATACTATAATAGTGTATTCTTTAAATGCGAATGTTTTTAATAAGTGTCCAAATAAATTATAAATTTTAGATATTTTTATTTATTGCATAGAAATTTGCATATATTTACCATTTTGAAAAACTATACTAATAATATATCAATTTTTTATTTATCAATTGATTATTAAAACGGAAATTTAAACAAAACGTAATTTGAATATAAATAAATAAATTATAAAATAATAAATTCAAACTGCAAATAAAGTAATCTAAATGAACATAATAATTTAAAATGTTATTTTATTACTGTAATATTACTACAAGGTAAGTCAACTAAATGGCATGCCACATGCCATTGGAATTGAAAGAACTAATACATGACCTTGAAATCACTTTCACTTTCAATGATGAATATTACGTACATATATATTTTTCAGGTTGATGATCTTAAACTTACACTTTTTTTATTATTTTTATCTCAAGGTTTACTTTCTTCTTCATTATTTACATGTCTATGTGTTACATTAACCTCATTATTATATTAATATATACATGTTAATTGTCATTAATCTATTCAATATTGATTTGCAAACATGACTGTAATAAAGCAAAATTATTCAGTTAAAATGTTATTGAAATAAAATAGTTTTATTTATAACAATAACAATTTTAATTGTCTAATAATTATTCATTTGTTTTGTTAGACATTCCACTAATATTCTATATCTTATTTTACTTTCCCATATACATATAAAGTATTTGAATAAACCTGACATTGGTTTCAATTTTTCTCATATTATTTTAACACGTGCCTGCCGAAGAAACAAAAAAGTTGTAAACAATATAAATATAAACAAGTTTTTTGAAGGTTCCATTTTGTGTAACATCTTTGATTTTATACAGTTATAAATAAAAAAAACTTATAAAAAATATACGCGTGCTTAATAAATTCTTTTATAATATCATTGAAAGTTTTTTGTTTTGATATTAATCAAGATTTATTATATTAATAATACAAATAAAATACTATATTTTGAAACTACATCATAAAAACATTATTAAAATTGCAACAAAAACTGCATTAAAGCAATATAAAATGAAATATTCATAAACTTAGAATTCCCAAGAGACAATAAATACGAAACAAAGTAAAAATTGTTTATTCAAAGCACAACAACATCTTCAAAAATAAAACATAAGTCACCAAATATAGTCAATGTCACAAAAATATAACCATGAAATATTAGGCAACAAGGAAATTAATAAAAACATCATTAAATTCATTAGAGCAGTAAATAATATTTATTTATTACGATGGTTTAATATTATGCCGTGTCGAATTAAAAGGTAAACAGTATTTTTAGTAAACATTCTTAGCAGTTTTTATCGTATTTTAAGTGTTTTCAATCCGTATTAATCTAATATATATTTAATTGCTCTTTTAATCAATCTTGAATAGATCTTCAATCAATACCTTAACCTGATTTCACAGAAAAAGGTTCATCTTTGGAAAATTATTTTGTTATATTAAAAGTGTTTCTAATCGATGTTGGTTTAATATATATTTAATCAGTCTTTTAATCAGTCTCTATTAGGTTTTTGATCAATATTTTAATCTACTTAAAAATAAATAGCGACATTCTTAGCAGTTTTTATCATATTTCAAGTGTTTTAAATCCGTATTAATCTAAAATATATTTAAATGGTCTTTTAATCAATCTTGAACAGATCTTCAATCAATATTTTACCGTTTTCACAGAAAAAAGTTCATCTTTGGAGAATTATTTTGTTATATTAATAGTTTTTTTAATCGATGTTGGTTTAATATATATTTAATCAGTCTCTATTAGGTCTTTGATCAATATTTTAATCTACTTAAGAATAAATAGCGATATCTCAGGAAACTCATTTTGTACCTTTTTTATCAGCATTTTTTAAATATTTCTGTAAATGGTCTTTTAATCAGTCTTTAATAGGTCTTTAATCAAGATATTAATCTATTTTGCGAAATAAAAAGCGAAATAATTTTATTATATTAATATTGTTTATAACCGATTTTTATATATAATTAATCGGTCTTTTAATCAGTCTCTATTAGGTCTTTGATGAATATTTTCATCAGCTTTTGAGCATATATAGCGATATCTCAGGGAAATCATTTGTTACATTTTTATCAGCATAGCTTAATATGTGTTTAAATGGTCTTTCAATCAGTATTGTCTTTGATCCATATATTAACCTGTTTTCTGAATAAAAAGTGAAAATATTTTGTTATTTTAAAGTCTTTTTGGGCCTTTCTTTAATATATTTTTGATCGGTCTTTTAATCAGTCCTTAACAGATCTCTAGTCAATATTCCAAACAGCCATTCACTGAATAAAAAGCGCTTAGCGAACCAATAAAATAATTTAATTTTTTGTACCGAACTATATCAAATATTTATTTAACCGAACTTTAATCGGTCTTTAACTAATCGTCTACTGATCTTTAATAAGCCATCATATAATTAAAGATATTTAACTAAACTGTTGAATATATATTAGTGTTATACATTTCGTATGCACCTTACAATATTATATATTTGCAATATTTAAATATTTCGCATTTCACTCCATATATTTGCTAATTATTAATATAGCTCTAAATTTCACTGCAACACTTCCGGTACACATATATAGTTTTATTTTTGAACTCAACGAAACCTTCAATTTATCATTTTAAATAATATCATGTACATATTTGAAACGTTTAAAGCATAAAATAATTGAATCCTATTGTTTTAGTAATTAATTCATTACTGTTTTCAGTTTTAATATTCTGTAAAAGTAGTTTACAATGTCATAAAACCATGATTATATCGACATAATGAAAACATAGTGTTACTATTGAAGTATTATATCAGCAAGTGCATTCTTGAATTTTTATCATTCTATTGCATGCCTAGCATTGCATTAAAACAGAAAGTAGACAATTGGATAAAATTACTAATTAGATTTATAATGTTGCAATCACTGAAAATGTTTATTAAACAATTAACAACTAATATTTATCAGTTAATTGTTCAACACAATTATAGCTTTTACTGAAATTATCTAAAAAACTGTCCAAAAAGTATGCTTGTACCATTTGAGCAAGTTATATCAAGTTTATCATGTACAAACAAGTTAAAACTTTTATAATATAATATGTACAGCTTTAAAGTTAGTTTATTTTAAACTTAAATATTAAAAATAATTGAATTATGACATCATTTTATTATAAATACTTTCTAACTAAATAACACATTTAATTAGATTTTTAAATAGCAAATATAAATAGGTTTTTTTGCTAAAATTAGCAGTGATGGAATATTTTTATATTTTCTGTAAACTTTGAAAGTTAATATAATTTTAAAAATATACTGCTTAGTTTAATTATTGATGAAGAAATAAATTTGACCACTTCTTTTATCGTACCAATGATCTTGGCATTTAAACTTTCTTAATTATTTATTAATTATAATTCATATAATTAATTTTTGGCATGAGTCATACTATATTTGGTACTAAATATTATTTTGGTATTAATAATTATTGTTTAAATGAAAACATTACTGTATGACACATGAAAAGTTGTAAAATATTTGATAAAAAACTTTATTGCAGTACTTGAATTAATAATATTTTAATTACATTATTAAAAATGAATTTTGAAAAACAAATAATGTTTTTATTTTACAGATAATCAATTCCATTACGTTTCCTCGAAGATTTCAAAATTATTGTTTTCAACAATACCATCTTTCGATTTGACCAAGGTTGCAAGTGTTTCGTTAGAATGTAAACATCAAAGTCTCGTGTACCAAAGAGAGTTGAGAAAATTTACATTATGGGCTTTAAAAAGTAAGTCATTATCATTTTAATATTTTATTCAAGGTTTTTTATAGTTTATTGGTTTATATGTTTTTAGTAAATTTCGTTGCTAACAATATTTTTTTGTATTGCATTTGATTAACTTTTAAAACTAAAAAAACCTTTCATTTTTGTAAATAATATGAGTTGTTTATGTAAAAAACGTATTTAATCATTTATTATTTGACATATTTATTATCATAAAACAAAAAATGGAAAGAATATTTATTTAAATGTAAAAATTATTTAGCATTTAAAAATATTTTTTAGTTAAATGTCGTATTTTTTAGAAATAATTTTTGAGGTCTTGATTTCTTTTTATTTTTCTGTTTATTCTTCTTAATATCATTAACAATTTTTCTTTTATAAAATAAAATTAATAGTTTCGATTTTTTTTTAAATTTAATGATATTTGAATCGCATTTTGTTAAATTTATCTTTTCTTTATTCCCAAAATAAAAAAAATGCAATCTAACAGATTTTTTATAAGAATCCGTTCATTATATTATAAATTTAAATAATAAGTAGCAATTCTAATTCATTTTTAATCATTATTAAAATAGAAACTGATCAGGAATAACGATTTAGTTTTGTTATAATTTAATTGTATCTTAATGAAATAGTTTTAAAAACGTTTTAAAATCAATAACAGTTCTATAAAAAGAAAAACTCGAATTGAATAATATATTAAATATTTCTATGTTACTTTAAAGTCACTTTAAATACATTTTAAATATAATTAAATTTTTTAACAGATTAATATGAATAATTACAAGGTTAATTACGTTCCTTTTACAATATTTTTTATTAGAATATAAATAAAAATTTTAAAAAATTATCATACTTATTTCGTAATTCACTAANAAATGTTATATTCCAATCCAATAAAAAATATATATTTATTTCGTAAACTAATCAATAAAAAATGTATGGTTCCTACATCCTGGATTGGAAAATTTATTTTATGGATAGAATAAAGTAATTTATTTTTTTTATTAGTAATAAAATTCTAAATATCAAAAAAAAAAGAAAAAGAACAAGCAATTAGAGTTCAACAATTTAATGACTATCAAAATATTTTAATATTTCTGAGAATTATGATGGTTTGAAATATTTTCTTTTTGTCTTCCCATAAAATAACAATAATCGACTGAGAAAAGTATAATTATTTTGAATTAATAAAGCTTTTTTCTTTGGACAATGATTGATTTTTGATGCACCCTTTAATTAATAAAATAGTGGCACATATTTTTTCACGTCAAGTTTTTTAGTTGCCCGTGTAAGTTTTTACAAAAATACAAGAATAAAAGAATAAAAAATTTGACCATTTTAATCATTGGATATAAACTTTGTAAACAAGTATTATCATTTACCATTAAAGTTATTTTTTGGTGATAAATCGATAAATCATAAAAATGTAGTCATAATGATAACTGCAAACTTTTAGAATTCATTTTAGTAATGAAATTTATCTGGCTTTATTTTTTAATTCATTTCAATTGTGAAATAAAAATATATTTAATAATGGTATCAATATTTAACGTAACTATACAACAATATCTTCTAATAATGAATATTTTTATCAATGCTATTGTTACAATAAACAAATTTAAATGATAATAATATAATTAAGCAATAGGGACGTGTTTGAATTAATTAATCAAGTCTTTTCAATATCTTCTGAATTCATAACAATAATACAATGACAAATTGTTAAATTTAGAAATAAAAATCCTTGAATATATTGGTTATAGCTAACGAAAATAGTTAAAAAAATTGATGATAATTTGAATTTCATGACCTGGAAACATTTCAAATCTAATTAAATGTGAATAATACAGTTGTTAAGTTAAATATTAAGTTTTTTTTTTTAACTTCCATCTTTATTATTATGACAATTTAATTACGTTAAAATGTAAACGTTAATTATAATTTGGCAATATAATTTGAAATGTAATTAGTAAAAATAATTTAATTTGGTTTATTATAGTGTTCGATTCGATAGCGAAAATACCATCTGGCCTTTTAAATGGAAATATAAACCAATACGGAGATTTTGATCAATGTATTGCTGTTAATGAAGATGGAATTAAAGGGCGCTATTGTTTAGCGTATATGCAAATTGAATTTCCGGACAGTCCGTATTTAGCTGTGTTGTATGATTTAATGCAAGCACATTTTCCATTTAGAAGTCGATTATCTGATGTAAGTATTTTTAATTATTCATAAAATCAGTTTCTTTAAATCTTTATATAACTATTAAAGTTATAATAATGTTTTAAAAGAATTTTCATTTATTGCTGTAATTATATTGTTTATAAGCGTTGCTTAAAATAATTAACGAATATTAAGTGAAAGTTACGATAACAATGCAATAAACTAGGCAACAATTTAGGGATTATCAAAAAATTCAATTGTTTAACTTGTTTATACGTAATAAATACTTGTTTAAACATGTTGCCATAATACAGTTTTACGATACAAATATTTTTTTTAATTTATTTTTTAATTATTTATAGCCAGGTCATCGAGTACCTAGAATGACTACAATAAATTGGGGTTTATGCGTACCATCAGCGTGTACACCGGAAGATGTTGAACTTGGTGTTCAAGAACTCATTGCTGACCCTCTTAGTGACCTTGGTTTAGAAATCCAAGTGCAAGTTCGAAAAGAAATGTGCCAAGAAAAATCTGATTATTTTTTTGATATTCCAAAATCTTCTTTATTCGTGGGGTATAATTATTTAAAAATCTATTAATATTTTTATTAATTTGTATTTCTGTTACAGATTTTTGTTTCTTTCAATAATATTTTTAACTGTAGCTTCAACAATTTATGATTACAGTCCATCTGAAAATAAAAGTAATATAACTATATTTAAAATATTAATAAAACATTAATAATTATTATTTTTAGATGAATATATACTTGCCTTTTCTCTCAAGAAAAATGTTTCTTCATTAATATCTTTAAAAAGACCGGAAGGAGACGTAGCTAGTGTTCATGGAATAAGATTTCTTAATGCATTGATGTTAGTAGTTGCCCATAAGTCAATGGCAATATTTTTTAACCCGTATACTAATAGAACTGCAATGGCTGAGGTATAATATTTATTGATTTATATTTAATTAATTATTGCATAATGATATAATATATTTTCAGATACTTGGAAAACCTTTTAGTGTCTTAGGAAGAGCAGCAAGTTTATATACAGATCCTTTTATTATGTTGAGTGGTATGTTAACTGCTTATTCAATTTTTGGTAAACTGCAAAGAAAACAAGATGTAAATATATTTAAAGAATTTGCATCTCGACTATTCAGGTATTATAAAATCTTATTTGAATGCTAGAACAGTTCAAATAAATGTATATTTTTGTTTATTTGCAGACTTGTACCAACATTAGGGGCTTTAATATTATTTTGTACATTTATTTTACCATACCTAGGATCTGGACCACAATGGCCTCTTGTTATAAATCATCATGCAGAAATTTGTAAAGAAACATGGTGGCGAAATTTATTGTTTATACATAATTATTTTGGTTTTAAAAATATGGTGAGTCTAAATAACTTAGTTGAACTGTAAATTATTAAATAAAATAAAAAAACAAAAGAAATAAAAATGCAACAAACTCTAAATCAATTTATGGTCCACGTAAATAAAATCAATTTAAATGACCTGTAAACTGCTGGTAGTATGATTAAGTTCAAAATTTGTAGTAGACTTGGACTAACACTACAAATACAAAGTTTTAAATCGTTTTTAGTGACCTCAAAACGGCTGGTAGTATGACCAGATTCAGAATTTAAAGTAGGCTGTCGCTCTTTTCAAATAAAAATGTATAGTTAATTAATTAATTATATTATATCGCTTCAAAATCTGAACTCAACTTGAATTCATACTACCACTACGAGTACGAAACTTTAAATGGTTTCTAGTGACTTAATTTATTATAATAGACAGCTCGCCTTACATTCTGAACTAAACTTAAAATTATACTACCACTATAAATACGGAACGTTTTGAGTGACCTCTAAATAGCTGGTAGTATGACTGTATTCGGAATTTTAAGCAGGCTGTTGCTTATTTCAAATAAAAATTTATAAATACTTAATTAACTCTATTGGACAGCTTGCTTCAATTTCTGAACACAAATTGAATTATACTACCTGTGACTAGTAGAAGGTCTTTTAAATATAAATTTTAGAAAAATGTAACAAATATAATTCTAGCAAGTTGCATTTTTTTACTACGCTATGGCTTAAACACTGAAATTTCAATAAAGATTTTTTAAATATTCTTCATTTTATATCAACATATTCCATCAAGAGCCAACTGGAAATTTCATTGATTGTTTCATATAAATAATTAAATATAACCATAAAATAAAAGTTTTATATTTAAACGTGTTTCTATTAAATAAGCAACAATTAAATACATGTAGTTATATTTTCCGCAATTTTACAAACTAGAAATATTTAAAACTTTATTTCATGTCCAAAAATGAAATTAAGTTCTATTTAAATTTAAAATTCTTTCCTCGCCCGTAAAGAAATCGATTTGTTAATAAAACAACATTTATTAACAATATTAGGAATGTCAACAAATCGGCTTATGTTGCAACATTTATGTGATGAATAACATTTAAAAATTAAACAAATATTGAAATTTTATTATCACACTTACATCATTCTTTAAGTGAGATTATGAATGAATTTATTATTATACTTTATAACAGTAAATAATAAGTTAATATATTTATTTATTAATATTAAAGTATCAATTAGTTTTTAAAAAAACAATATTAGCCATTATATATGTATATTTTTCAGTGTCTTACTCATACGCATCATGTTGGAATTGATACACAATTATTTGCTTTTTCACCATTGCTAATATTACTTATTTGGCGATGGCCTCGTAGAGGAACGATTGCTCTATTTACTTTGGCAACTATTTCAACAATTATGAGATATTATGTCACATATTCTATGAAATTATCCAATTATGTTCTATTTAGTGCATCGTAAGTAACTCTATTTTATGCATATTTATCATGCGCCCCTTTCGATTATTTAATATTTATATAAATTCATGATTTTACATGTTTTAGAATAACTCAATTATTTGAAACAGCTGATTATATGTACATATTACCTGCGCATCGATTAACAGTTTATATAATGGGAATATTCTTAGCTTATTTACTAAGAGGATTTAAGAAATTTCATCTAAACAAGGTAAGTTTTTTACTTTATTACCTTGTTTTTTTAGTTTCATAAAGCCAGAGTTGAGAAACCCTTAAATCAGTTTGAATTAATTCTAAACAACTGGTAGTATGACTAAGTTTAGAATTTGAAAAAGTCTGTCAATTATTTTAAACGAAAGGGTACAGTCACTTAGTGAATTTGACTTGGACAGCTCGCTTTAAATTCTGAACTTTACTTCAAATCATACTACTCCCACACAAATAAAACGGCTGGTAGTATGACTGGATTCAGAATATGAAGCAGTCTGTCACTAATTTTAAATGATAATTTAAAATTGCGTAATGAATGTAACTTGGACAGTTCACTTTAAATTCTAAACTCAACCACCACATATAGTAAACTCTAAAATAAATTCGAATGGCCTATAAACGGCTGGTAGTAGGACTGAATTTCAGAATTTGAAGCAGTCTATTAGTTAGTTGAAATAAAAATTTACTATTACCTAATGAATATAACTTCGACAGCTCGCTTCAAATTTTAAACTCATTTTAAAGTTAAACAACAAATGTGGATAAATAAGAATATAATAAATATTTCTATTTGAATTGCTTTATTTAAAGCAATATTAAATCATGTTTCAAACGCAGAATATTTTAAGTTAATAATAATTATATTAAAATTTTCATGAGCTATACACAAGAAATAATTTATTATTCAATTATTATATCCAGTGAACTAAAAAAGATTTATTTTATTTGTATATAACTTATAATTCATATCAAATTTATAAAAATCTTATTAATTTAAATAGGAAATGTAACAATAATTACAATATATTTCTTATTTTTTTATAGAAAACAATAGCAATGGGTAACTTTTTAAGTTGGATTATGTTCTGTGCGGCATTTTTCGGACCAGCTTTTATGGGAAGCTTATATTATAAATATAATTCAACTCATGCAGCTTGGTATGCAGCTTTTGCGCCAATTGCATGGTGTTTTTCATTTGGCTGGATGATATACATATCCCACTATGAATATGCAGGTAAAATCAAAATATCAAATATTTTCAATAAATATTTAGTTAAATTTTATTTTTGTTTGCAGAAAGTGCAGCGAAATTAATAAGTAAATTATTTTCTTGGAGAGGATTTTTAGTAACAACTAGATTATCTTATGCTATTTATTTAACACAGTTCCCAGTATTTTTTTATAATATTGGTGTAACGAGAAGTTCTGATGAATATACTTTTTGGAGAATGCAGGTAAAATTTAAAATTTAAATAAAATTTAAACAGAAGTTATAAAAAAAAATATATATTTTTAGGTGAATATTCCAGAACTTTTAAATATAGTTTTCTATTCAGTGATATTAACATTATTGTTCGATACTCCATTTCAAAATATAAAAAATATTTTATTTCGGAGAAAAAAACAAATCAATACCAAACAAGAAGAGAACGTTAAAAAAATTGACTGATTTTTTTAATTGGAGATTGTTTAATTATAAAATAATTTTAAAAAAATATTTCATTGCCATTCTAGTTTTTTGTAATTATATTTTTAAGTTTGTATTTAATATGTAAAATAAATATTTATAATTTTATTCAAATTATTTTTATTTCTATCGGACAAAATATATTTTTATTAACTTATCGTATGGTGGCAACACTGCGAAAATGAAACACCAATTTTCTAAAGGAATACTTTGCTTATACTTATATGTCAAAAGTATATCAGCTGTTAATATTGACATTTTATGTACCGAAATTTTAATTTGTATTTTAACTTATAAAATATAAATACAGAATGGCTGATGATATAGAAAATGAAGGTGTAACAGATTCACCTAAAAAAGGTATAAATACTATGTTTATATTAGCAGTGATAATCAACAATCAATTTTATTTGAATATAGGACCAACATTATCAACTTCTACATCTAGTTTTGAAGCACTAGATCCTCATGATCCAAATTTAAGTCGATTAGCAACAACTATGTTTACTAAAACTGCTGATTATTTATATGGAGAATTAACAACTGTACAAGATGATTATAAACTGTTGGAAAACATGAATAGAGCTACTATTACAAAATATACAGATATGAAACATATAGCTACAAATGTTTCAAAAGCTATGTCGGAACTTGATGAAAAATGTAAGAAAATAAAATTAAAAAATCGTAGAAGTTATTAATTTATTATTCATATTTATAGATAATAGTTTGCAACCATTTTTGGAGCAAATTGACCAAATAGAAGATAGTGTTATTAAATTAGAACAAGCTGCTTATAAACTTGATGCTTATTCTAAAAGATTAGAAGCAAAATTTAAAGCATTAGAAAAACGTTAATTATTATGTATATTTAATTTTTTATAAATATTGTTATATGTATAAATACATTTTAAGTTGTAAAAATAAAATAAATATTATTTAATTTAAAAATTTATCTATATTTCTTTCTGTATGATGTCTCAATTGTCTTATCTACACATCTTATAAATGCATCGACTTTATCAATACAAGCAATTGTGGATTTATTTTCTTCGACGCAGTCTTTAACTTTATTTTCAAGCTTTTCACATAGAGGTAGTTTTCTATTATTAATATAATAAGTTAATTCATCTTCCATAAATTGTAAATACTCTTCTGAAATACATTTTGATCTACTATGAGCCTCGTCATATAATTTTAATTGTCTTGTCATTTCTTCGTCAAGAGGAAATATTTTTTTATTATCTAAAATTACATTTAAGTGATTTTCAATGTCATACTTAAAATTTGTGATTTGTAAAACAGGAGCCGTAAATATATTATATTGATTGTTGGATTTTAACTTATAGAAAAAACTTTGTTAATACATGTTTTGGATATATAATGTTAATTATTATTAAATTAAATAAAAACTATGTATTAATTAACCTTTTCTTTACTTCATTATTAATTATTAACACTTATATATTTTGATAAATCCTTGGATTTTTAAATAAATTATTTCAAATTGCTTTAAAAATAGATATTAATACCAACAATGATTGCATTATTACTAAAATGTTAATTGTGAACAAAATATATTTTAAATGTCATTTAACGCAAATTATAATTAGAAATTATAAAGATTTTATAAAATTTATTACCAATAACAACATATTCTTTTCTTAAAGATTTTCGCTTTTCCACAAAATCATCACAACATCGTTCTTGCATTATTTTAAGTAATAGAAGTTATTATAAAATTAATTGTTAAAAATTAAATGAATGAAATGAAAAAATGCTAAAAATTTTTAGTGAAAAATGAAAAAGTAAACAGGTGAAATGAGTGATTAATGATTATATGTTTGCATAGACTACTTTATTGTTAAATTTGTTTTCAAAAAAAATATGAACTACTTATATTATCTTTAAGGAAATCTCAACGATTTTGTTCCACCTTCTTTAAGGAGTGATGGCGACTGGCACCCATGGAGGTGTCTGTTTTTGGAAGTCTCTGACGTCAAAAGCTACCACGGCTTCAAATATTAAAATTTTTACTTAAAAAAATTTGGTAATAATAATTAAAATACATGCAACAATATAGTAAAAAACCCCAAATGATTCGATTGTTATTTAATACTTAAAAAAATTCCTGAATATCGCTGTTTTCCAGAGCTGTTAGAGTGAGGTCTCCCCTTCAAGGAAAATTTCGCTTTAAATTCTAAACTCTATTAAAATAATATATAATTTTAAATATAAATATCTAATATATCAGTTTGATATATACTGCAAAAAAAAAAGCATTACGAAGATACTAATATTACAGTAAAAGTCAGTAATAGACTTTTCTATCCTTTTTTTACTTGCTGAAACTCAAATTACTTTCTAAATTTTTAATTTAAAAGAACATGAATCAGTTATATCAAACGTACTACTAGCTATTTGAAGGCCTTAAAACCAATTTTCCCTTCAGTACCCGTGCTAAAACTAAAAAAAAATGTTTATATACAGTAAAAATAATAATTTGCTTGCGTATTACAAATGTATTCAGTTAAACTTTATACAGCAAATTAAAAAAAAAAATAAATAACATTTCTAAAAATTTAAAGGCTTTAAAACAAATATAATAATAAATTTCCAATGTTTTTATTATCATACGTCATATTAATTCATTATTCGAAAACAAAATTGAAATTGCTAGTCATTATACCGCTAAATATAAAATATATCCTTTAATTGTTTTTCATAATATATTTTATAATTGTTTTTTATGCATTACAAATAAAATATTAATAAATTTTGTGTTTGAAAGCGGAATTAACTTCTTAGAAAATCAAAATAAAATCGTATCTTTTCAAATCATTGTAAACTTCAAAGCTAAATATATATTTTTTATCTTATACTTTCAATAACGCATCAGATGTTTTAAAATAACCAGAAAAATAAATTCTGGTTTAAGAAATAGTTTCAAAAATTCCTGCTACAAACAAGTTATCTTGTCCATTCATAATTTATTCGCTTTATTAAATATGTAGAAGAAAATACAATAAAACAAAACATTTTCAAACAAATATTTAAGTTCTCTTAATAATCTGCAAATAAAAAAGCCAAATATATATTACAATACAAAAAATATGACTTATAATAATAATTTCATGTATGTAAATTACAAAAGTTATACGTAGTAATATTTTATAGTAATTTCCGAAGGACATACTTTGTGTCTAGGAAATAAAATATTTGGTAACTTCATTAATTAATTAGAAAAATATTTTTAATTTAGACAAAAGATATTAAAATGCAAGTTTTTTTAGAGTTATAATCTCCCGCGCGTAATCTAATTTATAATAAATTTATTTAGTTCTAATATTTGCATTTCAAATTATTTAAAACAATTAAATGATTAACCCTATTAAAACATATTTCTAAATTAATTAAATTAACGTCCTGTAGTAATTTTTGAAATATTATATATTTACAAATGTTTAAACTATGAATTTAAATATTTATAGAAATGAATATTGATGTACGTATATTTAAATTTTAAGTTTATAGTTAAAACCAATAAATATAAAAACAATTTTTTATACCAGTCAAATAAAAACTTAATATATGTAACTACATGAACATAACTTGTAAGTGAAGTTAATTTTGAAGGTTTATTAATACAAAAGTATATGATTAATTTTATCCTTAATCGTAAATTTAAAAGTAATGATGGTATTGTTCCGAACTTTCAACAAACCAATCTCCATATTTCTATTTTTTTATTTTAAGTTTTATTTTTTTGTATAAATTAAAAAGTCACTGATATTTTTAGATATTTTTCTAAATATCAATATTTTCTAGAATTCCGGTTGATTAGTGGAACCTACGAATTAATCTTATTTTTGTTTGTTTGTGAATCATCTTGGAAATTATAAAATCGTGCGAAAAAAGTCGTGATTTTGAAATGAATTGTTATATGAATTTTATGAAAATTTTGTTATATCATTGACTTTGAAGTAATATGTTTATAATTTAATTATATATGTCTTTCAATGTTGGAAAATTAATGCGCAATTTATTTTATATTTTACAAAAAATGAAATAACAATTTATAAAATATGTTATCTTAAAAATATGTTTGCAGTTTCATTGAGATTCTTTAAAAAAATATTTAGATTGATGTTGAATCCAAACATCAATCTATAGGATTTCCCAAAAGGGTCAAGAATTAAACGTTCGAAAATCATCTTTACAAAGAATTATAAGAAAGGATTTGAATCTTATTATTTTTTGTTTGTGTCTTAAACCTTACAAAACTCAGCTTGTGCAAGAATTAAAACCAACAGACCATCTTCAACGATTAAATTTTGCGATTGAAATGTTCGAGAGGTTTCCAAACTTCGGAAATACCCCGACCCTTTTGGGACACTTTGTATTATCTTAATATTTATTCATTTAACAACTTTTTTTTAATTAAAGAACTTAGTATAAATTACTAAAATAACAAAGATAATAAATGTAAAAAATGTTCAAAAATACACATTTTAAAAATATTTTTTAAAATTCTAATATAAATAATTTATTAAATGGATTAAACACAATTATTTAATTGCAAAAACGATTGATTTTGCTCATCAGAAACTATTTATTTTCTTAAATCAAAATTATATTATTTATTTTTTTAATTTTAAAGTTCAAAAATCATTTAAAAAAATTAATGTATATAAAGTAAATTAATTTTGGACTTATTATTAGATATCAGTTTTTAATTATTCTGAAATAAAGTTTTTTTGTTGAAAAAAAAGTGTTGTTTATTTAAAATACAATAAACAAATAAAATCAAAGATGTTTTATGTTTACATCATCATTTTCATGTTTAAGTTTAACAGAACTAAATATTCAATTTTTTGGGATTTACGTAAGATAATAAATTAATGAATCTAATGTGTTTGCTTGAAACACTTTACCTGCTTTAACCTGTTTGTATATAAACATATAAAATAAATAAAATGCAGTAATATTATAAAAAAAAAATTCACAAAAAATATATAATGCAGTAATCACGGATGTTTATTACTTATGTATAAGTATTTTCAAATTAAATGCATTAATATTTTAAGAAAATTATCACAAAAAATAAAGTCGCATCTATGAATCAGCGAACAGGATTCCATTGGTTCATCTCCAACCTTGTGATTGGGTATAACATGTGAACATGTGCTTATATATAAAGAGTTGATTTTGAATTTACTTTTAAATATTATTATCTTACTTCTATCATATTAGTTGTTTATATTTATTTGTTTAGTGTTATAATAGTGCATTGAAATGAAACTTCTATTTATTATTGGGGTAAATTTCAATATTTTTAATATATAATAATACTTTTTATATACATATAATACAGTAAAATCTGATCTTTTTCAGATATTAGATATTTATATATGAATAAATGATAAAAACTTTAAATAAATGATTATATGAATCGTAAATAAAATTGCACAAAATGTATATTATTTTTTAATAATTAATAACAATTATTGTCTATAAAAAGTATTAATTTCAGTTACTATAATATGTAATGACCATGAAATTAAAAACTATAATAAACCATGGTCAAGATGAGTAAATATAGAAATATTTATATATTCTTGAATAAATTGTCAACTATATCTATTTTACATTTATAAAAAAACTTATTGTATATCATTAAACATTTATAGATATAATGTATATATTTATTTTTTAAAACAATTATTTTCATTTGTAATATTTTATAATTTTAA
>NEEE01005883.1:26477-40158 GCA_002278615.1 Pogonus chalceus | reverse complement strand
TTATTATGTACAAACAGTAATTATCATTTTTTGAAATATTCAATTGTTATTACAATCATATAAAAACAATTTATTTATGATATTAAAATTTCTTGTAATTGCTCTTATTAGCTAACAATATTATGAAAGCACTCTATTATAATTAAAATTGTTATCTAATCAGAGTTTTAAATATATTTTTAGGGTACTGTAGAATTCGTTTACAGCGTAAAATAGAGCTTTATTTGTTTGGTCATCACAGAAAATTACGACAAATCGATTAGAACAACTTTTCTTTTAATATGTCGAGACATCGATTATATCAATGATTTTTTGTTATTTTTGAACCTAAATTTAATTTTTCATTGCAATGTTTTGGAATGAGAAATTTCTNAGCAATGATTTTTTGTTATTTTTGGACCTAAATTTAATTTTTCATTGCAATGTGTTGGGATGAGAAATTTCTAATTAATTATAATATAAAATTTCTTAAATGATACTCCAGTTTTTTACGATTAATTAATTACGAAAATTAATATTACAAATATTTTTTTTAAAACGACATACATTCGTGTTTATTATACATTTAACGAGGAAAGTTTGAAAATTATATAGGGCATATTGAATTAAAATGAAAAAAAAAAAAATATAGGGAGAACCAACCAATTAAATAAATTAATAAGGTTATTGCGATAACCTATGCTATTCTCGTGCTCTGTGGTTATAAATTATTTCTACTGTATTTTAAATAATTACTTTAAAAATATGGACATATTATTTTAAATTTATAAAAAATATGAATATATAGATGTACCCTGTTGTATAAAAATTATGAATACCTTTATCTTTATCGATTAAAAATGTATGATCCTTAAGTAATTGAAAAATCTTGAAGTACATACATATATGACAACATAATATCAAAAAAAATTGTATAAATATAAAAAGCACTTACATATTCTGTGATGGAATCCAAGGAGCTAGTAGCTTCATCAAATATTNTTATTATGTACAAACAGTAATTATCATTTTTTGAAATATTCAATTGTTATTACAATCATATAAAAACAATTTATTTATGATATTAAAATTTCTTGTAATTGCTCTTATTAGCTAACAATATTATGAAAGCACTCTATTATAATTAAAATTGTTATCTAATCAGAGTTTTAAATATATTTTTAGGGTACTGTAGAATTCGTTTACAGCGTAAAATAGAGCTTTATTTGTTTGGTCATCACAGAAAATTACGACAAATCGATTAGAACAACTTTTTTTTAATATGTCGAGACATCGATTATAGCAATGATTTTTTGTTATTTTTGGACCTAAATTTAATTTTTCATTGCAATGTGTTGGGATGAGAAATTTCTAATTAATTATAATATAAAATTTCTTAAATGATACTCCAGTTTTTTACGATTAATTAATTACGAAAATTAATATTACAAATATTTTTTTTAAAACGACATACATTCGTGTTTATTATACATTTAACGAGGAAAGTTTGAAAATTATATAGGGCATATTGAATTAAAATGAAAAAAAAAAAAATATAGGGAGAACCAACCAATTAAATAAATTAATAAGGTTATTGCGATAACCTATGCTATTCTCGTGCTCTGTGGTTATAAATTATTTCTACTGTATTTTAAATAATTACTTTAAAAATATGGACATATTATTTTAAATTTATAAAAAATATGAATATATAGATGTACCCTGTTGTATAAAAATTATGAATACCTTTATCTTTATCGATTAAAAATGTATGATCCTTAAGTAATTGAAAAATCTTGAAGTACATACATATATGACAACATAATATCAAAAAAAATTGTATAAATATAAAAAGCACTTACATATTCTGTGATGGAATCCAAGGAGCTAGTAGCTTCATCAAATATTAAAATAGGAGAATTTTTCAAAATAGCTCTAGCTATGGCAACTCTTTGTTTTTCTCCACCCGATAACTTCAAACCTCGTTCCCCGACTTGCGTTTCATACTGCTTAGGCCACGATGTAATTGAATCATGTAATTCCGCCATTTGTGCAGCACGAATTATATCATTATCAGTAGCACGTAAATCACCGTAATGTAAATTATATTTTATTGTATCATGGAATAAAACTGAATCTTGAGGAACAATTGCTATCGATTTTCGTAATGATTCTAAATCTACATCGCGAATATCTTTATTCGCTATTAAAATACGACCGCTAGATGGCTCAAAGAAACGGTATAATAGGCGTACCATTGTAGATTTTCTAAGAACACAAATTTATTTAAAATAAATATATTTTAAAATTTTTGTTAAAACTTACCCTGAACCAGAACCTCCAACAATAGCAACTTTTTTTCCTGCAGGAATGGTAAACGATAAATTATGGAATATTTCCTTACCAGGGCCGTAGTTAAAACTAACGTTTTCAAATTTAATGTCCGAATTTTTAGTGTCAACGTTTAATAATTGCGCATGTTCTTTATTCTGAAAATTAATGTAATTTAAAGAAAGAAATTTATATTAAATAAATGTATTTACCTTTACAGCCGCATCTACAGTCATAAGAGTAAACATAGTTTGCATATCAATTAACGCTTGTCTAACTTCACGATATACGCTACCAAGAAAACCCAAAGGCACGGAAAGTTGAAATAATAAACCATTTACCATAACTAAATCTCCAACTGTCATATTACCTAAGAAAGATATTTAAAAATATAATAAATTTAAAAATATTTTATTATAGTCTTACCATTGATAATTTCTCTAGCAGCTAGCACCATAATAGCACTTAACGCAGCACTAAATATCGCGTTTTGACCAAAATTTAACAGGGCTAAACTTGTACTAGTTTTTAAACTAGCAACTTCATATTTTTGTAATGCTTCATCATAACGTTGAGCTTCGAATTTTTCGTTATTAAAATACTAAAAATAATGAATGCAATTAATTTAAATAAAAATATTTTAAGAAGTAACATTTACCTTTACTGTTTCATAATTAATTAAAGAATCAACTGCTTTATTACCAGCTTCGTTTTCAGCTTTATTCATATGTATCCTGAACTGAGTTCTCCATTGAGTTACTCCTAATGTGTAAGCTGTATATATCCCTACACAACCCATTGAAATTCCTATAAAGAGTATTAAAAATATTATTAGTTTATAATAAAAATTTAAGTACAAAACTTGTTAATACCTGCAAAAGCAAGACCACATTTTATTCCTAAAATTGATGATACCAAGGCTAATTCAAATATAGTTGGTACAACATTGAAAAGCATTGCTGTTAAGACAAAATTTATCCCTCGGGAACCCCGGTCTATTGTTTTTGATAAAGCTCCAGTTTGTTTAGTCAAATGAAAAGTTAAATCTAATTCATGTAGATGAACAAATACATTATTTGCTATTCTTCTAATAGACCTTTGTGCTACACTTGCAAAAACTGCATTTCTTAATTCATTAAAACCTGCAGCTCCTGCGCGAGCAATACCATCTGAAAATTAAGTTTCTTTAAGAAAATAATCTTGTTTACTAGTGTAATATACTTACATCCTAAAAGCGCGCAAGTAGAAACTGTAATTATTGTATCTGGCGCAGTCGTCATATTTAGCGTATTTGCAGTATTTAAATAATCAACAGCGTATTTAAAAATAAATGGAACACATACATTTAACATTTTTGCTCCAACTAATAAACTTAAAGCTAATTTGACTCGATCTTTTGTCATTTTATCATCTTGAGGCCAAATATATTTTAACATTGCTTCGATCATCTGTCGTCCAGTGACAGGATCTTTCGCAAATTCCATTTGTTCGGCCGTAGAAACTGCATGATGGCCTGGATGGAAACATCCTCTTGTCGGTTGACTTTTTGGCTTAAATATATTAATTCTTTTAATAGCTCTAACCAAAATACTTCTTTGGATAACTGATTTATTTGTAATATTTCCATCTTTGCTTACTGTGCTAGACTAAAAATAAAATTATTATTTAAAATTGTCTTAGTATTATAATTATATAATATCCATGTAATTATCACTATAGATTAATAAAATTGACAACCCGTGTAGAAATCTAACCTAAAAATAAAATAATTTTTTACCTTATCAGTACATAGTATTGAAGAAGTTGATGCTTTAAGAAATTTTTTATTACTTGAAGAATTGTACAACGGTCTATAATAAATAATTGTTTTTAAATACTTATTTAAAATATTTTTATTTGATTTTATTAAACAAACTGCAGCCATTTTACTACTTACTTCGCCTTTGACGTTTGGTAACTTGATCCTATTTGGGGAATTAATTTTTATTTATATTATCTAATCCTTATCACTCAACAATGGATAAATGAAACTCAAGTACAATCAAATTATTTTAAGCGAATAATCATGTAAATATAATTTTTATTGTTTTTATTATGTAACTTTTAGAAAAGATTACAACCATAAAAATTTATAATATAAATTCTGCTTGCTCTAAAAGCACAAGTGCCGCAAGTTTAATACCGTATTAAAAATAAAATTTATCAGTCATAGTAAATAAACTTAAATCGGCGAATATATATTTCTATAATAATACATAATAGATGAATTATTTACAAACCCAATTGTATAACATTTGATTTGTGTGAAAGCAGGCAAAATTATATAAATAAAATTTAATAATACCTTTATATAACATTATAAATACTTGAAGTTTGATAATGATGAATAAAACAATGATAATAAAATAAAATAATAGATTTATGCTTCTTCATCTTCAGCGTCTTCTCCATTTTCATTTTCTTCATCTTGTTCAGATGATTCAGCTGGAATATTAGATGATTCCACTGGAATATCAGATGATTCGACAACTTCTGTTTCAGTAGATTCCACTTCTTCCGCTTCCGGTTTATTTGTTTCAGTTGTTTCTACTACTGCTGCCTCAGAAGAATCAACTTCAGGTTCAGTTGATTCTACTTCAGGCTCGCCAGTACCATTTCCCAATGTTATTTCAGCATTAGAAACTTTAGTTTCATCCGCAGGTGCTAATTTCAAAAATTGATCCAGTTCATCAATCTCGTTTGCCATATCAAATTGATCATAATCCTATTAATTAAAACATTAATTTAATATAGATATTTTATATGGCAACATAAAACTATTTATTTAAAATATTTTACTCATAATTATTTATAGAAATAAGTTAAAATGGATCATTTATAATAATAACGAATTGACTCATATTTATGAGTTACAAATTCTTCAATTGTTTGATGTAAAAAATTTGAACATCAATTTTAAATTAATAATATATATAAATGATTTAAAATAAAGTTATATGGTACAGTGGGCACTTACTCCACAATATTCTTCATCATTAAATAATTGAGGAGGAAGAGGATGTCGGGGATTTGTATCACTAACAGTTGCCCCAAGAGAAGTTGATTTTTCTTGCATAAAATCTCGATCGGATTCTCTTCCCGGTTCTGTTATATCGACAACTGAATATTTAATATTTCTGCTTTCTAGGATCATTAAAACTCGCTGTTGTCGTTTCTTCACCTGTTAAATAAAATAGGAGTGTCGCTCAGATAAGCTACATAATAAATACCGCTAGCTTATTACCTCTTTATTTCCAGAAATTCCACTTATATACACTTTCACACCCATTTTGTTACTATTCTATGCGACTATTAATTTATCTACAACAATATAAAATATTTAATAACAATAAATAGATTATCTTTAACTAGCCCCTTAGTTGTCTTTTTGGAAGCGGAGCTCGATGGCAGTGTTATTTTCATTGCCACACCTGCAATGACATTTATAAAAAAGCCCCAGATCAGTAGCTTGGATTCAAACCATTGGTATTCAACCACAACCGTAAACCATGAGTAATTAAAGCTAGTTCATTCTTGTACCGTTAGACATTTAATTTTAAATATATATTTCAAAATACCATAGAATAAAATATCTTTTATTTCCCATTCAAAGAGTTACATGAAGAATTTGTTTTATTTTACGTTGCAGAATATTATCAAATGTAATTGTATGTGTATATACATATTTAGGAATAGAAATTTTTAGCTTTAAATAAGTAAATAATTTAGTCATATTAATTAATTCTTCCTTATATACAAAGATAACTCAAGTATTCATTAATAAAAATGACAAATATGTCAAGTGTGCTATGTATGACGCATTGTAAACCAGAGTCACCAAACAAATTGCTACACTGTAATTCATTCAATATATTTTATTACTTGCACTATAAATATGTATAGAATAAAATTAAACTTTATTTTCATATTTATTTACAATATATCTTATAATTTTACAATGTTATAAAGCACTTGAATTAGAGGCTTCAAAATTATATGCTATGATAATTGAAAAGCAATAAAAATTGAATTATGCAGGCGATTCCATTTCTTTTCCAAATTGTAGCAAATATAAAGCTTTTTGCAAATTTTCTATTGCATTTTTTACATCATCATAATTAAGGGCAGAAGATGCCCATTTGCAATATTTTTGGGCTTTAGAAATTTGCTCTGGATCTAAATTAGCAACAGTAGTTGAAGAAATATTTGGTTGTACAGGGATTAATGGAGTAGTTGGTAAAGTTTGACCCGCTGGAGTACTTGGAACAGTTCCTGTAGGTGTAGGTTGCTGAGGAACGGAAGGAAACGCATTCCAATTTGACAAATCAGAGCTACTTCCGCTTCCAGGAGGAAAATTAATTCCTGGACTTGTGGGTTGTTGAGGCATAGAAGGAAACACATTCCAATTTGATGGTCCAGGATTACTACCAGGAAATGATGGATTTGGAACTGTATTAGTTCCAGTCCCAGGAGGATCAGGAAACGAATTAATATTTATCCCTGCATTATCAGAAGGTTGAACGGGGTCGGGAATTCGTGGAAAATCGTTATTTGTATCATCTCCTTCATTGGCCATTGGTCCAGGAACTGGATGTTCACCAGCTTTTAAACAATTGTGAATATATGCAGCTTTCCATTTCGCATATTTACGTTTTTCGATAATATCTTCAGATAATTCTCCAAAACACATTAATACATCCATTAAAATACCAGCTGTATAGAAGGCTTTGACAACGTTTCTAAGAAAGAATCATAGTTAAAATTTAATATTTTTGATAAATTTATTGAACCTACTTTCCGTAATTTTCAAGTCGATCTTGTTCATCGGCATAAGTAAATAATTTTAATGCGTAATTTTCAACTGTAGCTTGAGCACAAACTTTACTATTAATTGCTTCGATATCGTGGTGATCACTCTTAGTTTTTTCGAGCCATTCCATAATAGCTAATAATAATTTACTAACATCCGCATTTTTTTGAACATTTAACTTTATTGCTATATCCAATGCGTGAAGGCGACCTTTTTTAAAAAATATATGAATAGAAGAAATATATTTTTTAAGTATTTCAACTTACACCAATAACTAATAATAATATCTCTTTTATCATGTTCTTCGGCAACTTTAAGATAATGAGCAATAGGTTTTAATTCGTCGGGAACAGGAGGAAAAGCCATTTTAAATAAATTTTCTTATTTTGACATTTAAGTTCTTACAAATTGTCAAAATATGACAATTCTGTTATACACAATTATTATACCAACTACACCTATTCAGTAGTACCAATCACGTACTTTTTTGTAATAAACAATTAGCAGTAAATATTAAATACAAATATCAAACCTATTATAGGTATAAATTAAGACATTTATTGGAAATATGTACATTTTTGTAACATTTTAAAATTAAAGTGAGTACACAATACATTGAAATAAAATCGTGTACATGATTGAAAATAAATAAAATAAAAGAACATATAAAATTTGTAACGATTGTGGCAAAGATATTGTTTCCATTGTTCATAATTGTTATAAAATTTTGACATGATTGTTATACATATAGTTGTAAAATAAAAAATGTGCCTATCACCTTAAAAAAATTATAGAAACAATATCTTAGTCTATTAAAATATACGTATACCGATTATACTTTTATAACTAAAATCATATTGAAATCATGAATAATTATCTATATACAATTATACAAACTAGTATTAACTAGTATAAAATAATATTCATTCATGCAACGTCACATTTAAAAAAATAATTTAACCCTAAAAATTTGATAATAATATTATTTTTTTGTATCCAGGATTATTTTACTATTTTTTTACTTACATTTCCACTAAAAATATCACCATCATCATCAAATGGTAAAAATGTATCGTTTAAATCTAAATCTGAGCCCTACAAATAAAATATTGTAATTAAAGAAAATAATTTATATTAAATATTTCTTACTCCGTCATCATCATCGTCGTAATCATCTTCATCTTCAAAGTCTTCTTGTCCGTTGCCTAGAATAAATATTAGTTTATATTTTCGGTAAAATAAATTTAAAATTATATAAATTTTTACCATCCATAAATTGGTATGTATCAGCTATATAATCTTCATGTTCTTCATGTTCAATATCATCTTCATTCGCCAAAAATGGTACATTATCATCATCCATTGGTTCATTTTTAATTTCCCGTTTAATATCGGTTGAATCAAAACCATTTAATTTAGTTAAACCTAAATCAGGTTTAACATCAAAGTTATCTTCATTATCACTGAGTGGTTCATTTTTAACCAAATTTAAATCTGGTATATGAGAACTTTGATTATTATTTACAATAGCTGGTTTATTAGCTGTTGTTGTAACAATACTATCAATGCTTTTTGTTACAACTGTTGTGGAATTATTACTATTATTACTACTAGTTGAAGCTTGTGTTTCTGTTTTTGTTTTTGCAGTATTTGGTTGTTTATTTTCTCCTGGTACTCCGACGTTGCCGTTAATTCTTCGGAAACGAACAATTAAACTACGAGATTCATATTGTGTATTTCGGGTATTTTTATATGCGGTTATTGCATCGTCGACATTTCCGTAACGAACAAAAGCATAACGAGTGTTTTTTAATTGTTGTGGGTGACCTATATCTATGCGAGTACAACCTGTAAATTATTTATTTAAAAAAATACGATGGTAATATATGGAATTTAATTTTAAATACCTGGATATTTTTGCATTACACCTTGTTTAGTAACATTCATAGGAAGATTACCTACATATAGGGTATAAGGATCGATATCTTTAGGATGCACTTCACAACTTTCTTCGCGAGCTTTTTTAATATCAACACTAAGAAAACCTTGTCCAAAAGGAATTTTTTCTAATGTACTTACTACCTTTTCTATATCTGCATTTTCCTATAAATATATTTATTAAAAATTAAATAAATAATTGATAAATCGTTTACTATAATTACATCTAAATGTGCGAAGCAATATCTAGGTGTGGACGATTGTGGAAAATGTACACTTTCAATTTGTGGATGAAATTTTTGTACAATTTCTTTACTGAGTTCTGGATCAGGAAACCTTATAATTAAAGATTGTTTTTTAAGATTTTTAACAAAATCTTTTTCAGCTTGTAATGCTTTTTCAGCATCTTTTTCATCCCATTTATTTGATGGATAACTTTTAGACATTGGTTTCCTTTTTTTCTTATTAGCAATAATTCCAGGTATTAATTGTTCAGAATCTTTTTCTTCTGGTGATTTAACTGGCTTTGGTTTATGTGTTTGAGGCCAATTTTGATTGTGATTATTTCCATCGAAATAACTAAAATAATTTAACATAATGTAATTGCAACGCAATTAAATTTATGTCTTAATTTTTATATGCACCTGTTTCGTGGAAACCGTACATTGAATCCTTTTTTTGGTATAGAATAAGGTGCTTGTTGTTCTCTATTAAATTTCTGTTGCCAGTTTCTATTATTTCGTTTCCATGTATTTCTATTATTTCTATCCCAATTTTGGGATAGGTTCATAGAATTTTCTGGACGCATTTCAGACCAACGTGGAGCAGGAGCATATCCCTAAATTTATTTAATTTATAGTTTATTTTGTTTAAAAACTTGCACAATAAATATACTAACATTGTGATGATAATTTGCACTTGGTGGTGGAGGTGGAGGAGGGTAATATGGCATCCGTGGATTCATAGTTATTTCTATTATAAAATCTTTTAAATTCAAATAATGTTATTAGCTTGATCGACTGACAATATGTTCATAGTTAAGTATTCTCGAAGTAACTATATAGAAATAGAATTACTTTGTTATTTGATAACCGAAAGCAATATTACATGTTTTGTTTTATATTATGAGCATATGATATGTTAAGTATTATAACTGCAGATTACTGCATTGTTATCGTATTTTAAAAACAATTTGATATCACTTGAGTAATACTAAACCAATCGTAAATGCACTAACTTATTTGTTTTTCATCACTATCACAATTTACATGAACATAGCAACACATCATTGATTTTGTACACTTATTAGTGGAAAATAAATTCACTATACATCACATTATGATCTTAGATCATATAAAACCATAAATATATCATTTTACCGGTTCAAGTTATTTAAGTTGCCTGATAACTAGGTTTATATATTATTTAAAAATATTATGAATTAATTAAATTTGTTTATTATTTACAATATAGAAATTAGAATGGAAAGTATAAATACCATAGTTTTTCAATTAAATTTAAATGTATACCGAAGTATTATTCATATAATATTGTTATAAATAAAGTTTTTACATTGTTAGCTAAATAAATCATTATAAATATTATTCATTTAAGAATTGATAAATATTAATTAAATTTGATTTGAACTTAATTAGGAAAATGTGTTCTGATAAATTTTATATTATACAAGTGGATTTTATTGTTTTATTTTACTGCTGATCGATTTTCGATTGTTAAAGACAACGGCATATTTTAATTATTTAATGATATAGGGAAATCTAGACAAGGAATAGTTTAAAATTTTTAATTTACTACGTCATTTCAATCGATTTGATAATAGTACCTACATTTAGAAATAATGGATGAATTAAGTTTGGTTTAATATAAAAAGCATTTTATTACAAATATATGTATTACAATTTATATAATGTAATTGTATCTAATTTCAGTACTCAAACTATTATTAAATACATTAATAATTGATTTAAAACGTTTTTTCTGAGTTATTAATAATATTTTGTAGCTTTTTTGATGCACCAATCATTTCATCTTGTTATAATTAATACTATTATTTATATAATAGAATGTTCCAAAGGGTCAAGAATTAAACGAAATGTTCGAGAGGTTTCCAAACTTTGGAAATACCCCGACCCTTTTGGGATACTTGTAGTAATTAAGGATATTTAAACTTAAAAACTAATCTATGAATTATTAAATATATATTTTGCGTTTATATAATTCGTATAAACTGTTTAAAATGATGCTGCAAGAAAAGAAGGTCGAGAAATAAAAAAATTAGAAACTACAGACATATAATATAGGAAAATTGCTGTAATTTTAAATGTAATAAAATTTGACAAGTTGTATTATTGTTTAAAATAACAGCAAAAACAATTGTATAAAAAGCATATATTACGTATTATATAAAAAAAAATTATAACTGTAGTAAAATAAAATATTTATTTGAATTGTTTGGTTGACATATTAATAAATTAAATTAACAATCGTGCT
Source organism: Pogonus chalceus (assembly GCA_002278615.1). Taxonomy (NCBI): domain Eukaryota; kingdom Metazoa; phylum Arthropoda; class Insecta; order Coleoptera; family Carabidae; genus Pogonus; species Pogonus chalceus. The sequence continues at coordinate 28,550 of NEEE01005883.1, read as the reverse complement.
TATTTTAAATTTTTATTTTAAATTGATTAAAAAAAATTTTCAATTTTGAAAAAATAGAAATAATTTTAAAAATTACATCATATTGTTTTCTTTATTTTATTATGCTATGTAATTAAATTTGTTTGATTTTANATAACAAACTTTTTTTATTTAAATATAAATATTTTATATGAAATTAATTGACCCGATAAAATTTATCATTTGATAGTGAACCATGTAATTTAATAAACGAAAAATATAGTTATATTGATTAATTTATGAAAAATTGAACTATTTTGAAACAAATCTAATATTTCATATTGCATAGTTGTAATATTCGTTGCTATCCAAATATAATATTATTTATTTGTAATAGAAATAATTTTTATATTTATTATTCTTATATGAACAAATATGATTAAAATACCGAGGCAAAGTGTAATAAAATTAAATGTATTTTGTTGTAATTAAATGAAAATGCTAATTTTGTTTTGTTTTATTTATAAATAAGTTACTATGCATCTATCTGCATTGTGAAATGTAACAATAATTACATCTGATAAAATAAATGATTACAATTTGAAATGACTATTTCGTTTGAATAAAATAAATATTAAAAAATAAATAAATATATACATACTACTGAATAATGATTTGCAAATAAATTGTCTTAAACTGTTTTTTAACTACTTATAAAAAGTCATACTATAACATCAAAGTCCACTTACAAATAAGGCGAGATTTTCAACATGTGTTGATTATTTCAAAAAAAAAAAAATAATAACGAGATGTTAGCGAAATTATTACTTTTATTGCCGATAAATAATTATTTAATAAAACAATAATAGCTTTTTTGTTGTTAACATAAAAAGTTGGACGATTAAATAATCATAATATTTTCTATTTATTAGTTTATAACTTATATATGGTCAAAAATTAAGTATTTCGTATAAAAGTTAAATTGTACATCAAGAATTTTTGTCCGTGATAGCTAAAAGATTTTTTCGCTTCTTATAAAATAAATAAATAAATAAAGGGCCAAAAATTACAATTCTTACAAAAAAAGGTAATGTGATAAAATAATGATTACTGCCTATTTTGGACAGTTAAAATTAGCGCATTTTTTTCTTTTTGGATAAAAAATTTGTATATATTTTCTATTTTATTTGTATATGACCATAAATTAAGAATTTAGTATAAAAGTAAGGTTATAAATCAGAAATTTTTGTTAGTTTTGAAAGTAACAGTTTAAAAAATTGATAGCAAATACCGATATTGTAAAAAAAAATATCAGTTAATTTGTTCAAAAAATTTGTTTATATTAATGAGTCTAAGAAATAAAAATAATATTTTTCCAAGTTTTATTTAAATTAGAAGACAAATTTTACTTGTAAGAGTAGTAAAAACTAATTTTATATAATACTAATTTAACAATTTAAAAAATTCTTAATATTTTTGTTAAAACCCAAGTATTTTGAAAATATTTTTACTGCGACAAAAATATTATAAGTACTAGTCATGTCATGTTCGCAAAGACAAAGTTTATAAAGAACATTTGTCACGTTACCTACACATGGATTATAACTACTTAACCTATAACCTAATAGAAAATTTTTTTTTAATATTTTGATATTATATCTGAAATTATGATAATATCATAAAAATTACAAATAACAAAAAAAATTTAATTTGAAATATTCATATTTAGTAATTTAAGAATGTGCTTTTCATAAATTTTAAAATCATACATAATTTGCAAATTAATTTAAACCAATTTATGTATGTATATTAAAATTTTGTTTTGTTAGAAGACCTTGATTTATAGTAATATAAATATTTATTTAGTTTTAAAATGCAATTTTAAATAATTAATATTTATATTTTTTTACAATTGTTAATTACGGTTTAAAATACATCGAAAAAACTTTAATAGAAACACACCAGTTTCGTTATATAGCTGTCCCAAAAGGGTCAAGAATTAAACGTTCGAAAATCGTCTTTACAAAGAATTATAAAGAAGGATTTGCATCTTAAACCTTACAAAATTCAGCTTGTGCAAGAATTAAAACCAACAGACCATCTTCAACGATTAAA
>NEEE01005883.1:16369-26413 GCA_002278615.1 Pogonus chalceus | reverse complement strand
ATATTACTTATAAATACAACCAAAATAATAAATTAAATGATTTCGAAACATTATATTTATTTATAAATATTAATTTTAATACTAAATATTTCATTGCTAATTATTATATAATTCTGAAAAAAAAAAATACCATTAAAAAGTTAACATGAAATATTAGAAATTAAAAATTTATTACGATATTTAAAATTATAAGTAATAATAATTATATAACATTTTTAATAGCTATTTGTTAATAAATATATGTATGTTAAAAATGAATGATTTTAAAATTCATAAAAATAATAATAAATAATTTTAATATTTCCTATAAAACAAATTTAATTCATACATATGATAATGTAATTTGTAAGTAAAAGTAATTTTATTTGTAAACAATTGTTACTCACATTAGTCATATGATAAACATGAATAACTTATTTATTGAAAATTGTATATAAATATTTAGAAATAACGTTAGTTAGAAATTAAAATAATAATGAATTTTTATTGTTTTCATGACGCACATTCATGAAAAAATAATAATAATAAATATTCCTATTTGAATATAATTATGAAATTAAAAAATATTTTATATTCAGCTATTTTTTCTATTGTTTTTCTTGTTTTGTTTACTTATTTAGATATTATTGTCAAATCGCCAAATCAAATATAATAACGCACAATGCAAATTTTAAGTTAAGAATTTTTTGTTATTCCCACAAATATTGACGTAATAAATATTTATTGTGGAGACAGGTGAAGGTTTATAGAATTCATATTGTTTTAGATTCAAGTTTTTTTTTTTTTTTTAATTATTCATTACAGTTATAGCAATTGTACTTTGATTTAAAATAGGTAGTAGAATTTAATCTTTTAATTTAAGCACCAATAGAAAAAAAATTCGACCCCATTATTACAGCGTAAATATGTAAAAGATTTTGACCCTTTTATTTTAGAGCCATCAGGTAGAAGAAGTTGATCTAATTATTTAAGAGCCACCAGGTAGTCAAATTTGGCCTGTGTTTAGATTTATAAATACCACTAGATAGTGGGTTTTGACCTTTTTATTTAGCGCCAGCAGGTAGTAAATTACGACCCCAATATTTTAGCGCCAGCAAATAGTGGAATAGAAAGTATGTTGAGCAATAGCAGATCTAGCAATAATTTATAAGTTTTTTATTCAAATTGTAATTTTTCTACCTGTTTAACTTTTAAATTTTATAAAATTAAATAGTATTTTATATATTTTTGTAATTTAATAATAAAAATTTGCTTTGATACAAAGTGTCCCAAAACGGTCGGGGTATTTCCGAAGTTTGGAAACCTCTCGAACATTTCAATCGCAAAATTTTATCGTTGAAGTTGGTGTGCTGGTTTTAATTCTTGCACAAGCAGAATTTTGTAAGGTTTAAGATGCAAATCTCTGCTTATCATTCTTTATAAAGACGATTTTCGAACGTTTAATTCTTGATCCTTTTGGGACATTCTGTATAACATTATTTTACGAAAAGTACCTTTATAGTCATTACTCTAAAAATTTCTTTTAATTTAAAAAATACTTATAGGTGTTGTATATAAAATTTTGATAAAACAGAAGTTTTAAGTCGAATGATAAGAATAAACAGGTAGGTAGGTAAGATTGGTAAGTGTTGACTTTTAGTAAATAGATTGTTGTTATCAGTTTTTGTAAAAATAGTTCTAAGAATTGTTTTAAAAAATGAACAAAGATAAGTTTTCACAATATTAATACATAATAAAGGAATTTTTAAGAAATTTCAGATAAATAAATTATATGCTTGAATATAACTAAAGAGAAAGTAATCTAATTCTTTCTATTACTTAAAAAAATAAATAAATGTTGGCTAATTTCTTCATTTAGGTTTTAATTATGTTAATTAAATCTATTTTAATATAAAACTTAAAATGTAACAAGTTTAAATTAAATCGTTGTATATAAATTGATTGGAAAGTCCAGAAACCTGAAAAAAGAAAAAACAAAAATAAATTATATTTATTTCATCATAATACAATAAATACTTGTATTTAAAGAAACTTATCAGAGACAAGTAAAAAGTAGGTTAAATAAAAGTATTTTCCGTCATTTTAAATAATCAAATTTCAATTTTCAAAAACCCACAAGTTTTTTTTTATGGAAACACATACGAAGAAATTTTATTGTTAATAAACCCACCATTAGTAAAATGTAATCAATTATCAATCGAATAATATATCAGCTAATTAATACCTAAAAATAAATTTTTATTTCTATTTAAATTTTATATTCTGAATAAAAATAATAATAAAATTATTCCATTTGAAAACAAATTATATAGTATATAAGATAATAAACAAAATTAATGTTCAAATTATATAATTACAGACAGGATGTTATCAAATCAATATATTTATAAATATTTTTAACTTTTCAGTGACGCAAAATACAATTATTACGTATTATCGGATAAAACTAAAAAATATATTTTATTAATTTATGAAATTAAGTAAATTTTAGAAAAACCAAAAATGAAACATTTAAAAAATTAAAACTTTTAACAATGAATGAAAGAATGATCGTCAAAGATTGAATGATGAAATAAATAATTTACGGAAAAGAACAAATGATATAACTTAGATAAATTAGGTCATTATTATTTAATCTAAAGTATTTAATTTAATTGCTTAGTCTACATTAATTAATCGTATGTATTGTTATCATTATTAGTACTGCAGGTATTAGTAATAAACTCATTAAAATGTCATATTTTAATCTAATGACGACAAAAATATTATTAGAAACTGAAAATGACTTATGAAAATTTTAATTTTAACAATCACTTCAATTAAATCTTCTTTAATATTTGTTTTGTTTATAAAATTATTATATCCGGTTTCTACATGCACCAAATTTATGTTATTAATATAATTTTTGTTTAAAAACAATTTGTTTTAACGAAAAAATGGCTGCCATAAGGGTATTCTAACATTTAGTTCGTTTTTTACGACATATGTAGTAGCGCATCTACCATGAAACTAATAAAACTTAAGTTTCGGGACCCCTTATGCTAAAGGGCCCTCGATTTAGTCCTAAAGATTTTTTCTGTGCAGCCCATTCCTTTAATTTAGTCGGAAATGAAGCAGTTTTCGGAATATCTGATGTTAGTGACTATAGTAGAGCCACAAAACAATGTAATTGCATAATAATAAGCAGATATTTTACTTAGATCTACGTTATTATCTTTGTCATCAACATACATAAAGCGTTTAATGTATTATTTTTATTTAAAAATAGTTTATCAATTGAGACTAGTCGGGGTCACGAAACAATGTAATTGCATAATAATAGGCAGTAAGCAGATATTTTACTTCGACATACGTTATTATCTTCTTAATGCTTAGTTGACATATTTCTTAATAAAGTGTAGTACGTCGCAACTTTATTCGAACAATTATGCGATAAATTATGGTTTTGTTTACATTGTTAACTTCTTAACAAAGCTTTCGTGTATATAGCAACAATGGCTTTTTCAGAACACATAAAACAGGTCAGATAGTGGGATGGTACCATGTAAACACACAATGATTACACAATTACATTGTTTCGTGGCGACGGCTATATTTTGGTATTTTACAACAGCTATATGTGTTTTTTTCGGTCCTCTCTACTAGATGGGTTATTACATGTAAACATGATTATTTAAAAGTTTCTTTAAAAGTTTTGTGTTCAGCAAGATAATCTGTGCATTATAATGTTGTATAAATTCATTTATAAAGACAATAAAAAAACATTTAAATCTAATAATCGTAAAAAAAAAAACGCCAAATATATTCGAATTTATAAAAAAGGAGTATTATAATATAAACAAATAAATAAAAAGATAGATAATTTCTGATAATAAGTTATTTACTGGACGCGAAAACAAAGNTTCATTAAAACATAAGAAAAAAAAAAGTAATACTACTTACTTCTGTGTAAACTAATGTATAACACGCGATTCATTTCATGTCAGTACAGTTGTAAATTGTATGGTATTTTTGATTTTATCTAACAAGAGATTTTTCATAGTTATTTTTGTTTCCTTTAACTTATCTTGTTTTATTTATTATTTATTTAAAACTTTTTTGTAAATAATTTACTTTGGCAACTTTACGCAATGAGGAAAATTAATTTTTATATTTATAAAACGATAAATTTGTGGTATTTACTTTAAATATGATAAAAATCAAAGTGTTGAACAAATAAATTCATTTTCTATTCAAACTTTGCAATTACAGTAGAATTGTTTATAACGACATCGCTTATAACGACGAACTGATTTGTAAGATGGAATGTACTTTAAAGAAAATTATATAAAATACTATTTGATACATCGATATCGATTAATACGAGCAAATTGTTTATAGCGATTAAAATGATATAATCCGATGATTATTTTTGTTTATTTCGTATTTGTATTTTTGTTTCATTTTTGAACAAAAAAAATGAATTAACTAAGTTGTTTTAAATTTTTAATTCAACATTATTTAGTCCTGATGTTACGACCACCGGTTACTACGATCGCTTAAAAAGTTTATGAAATTTGATCCAAAAACTAATGAAATTAAAATTTGTATTATTGGGTAAGTTTTCTGATATAAACAAAACTGTTGAGAAATTAAAGGAACAGTGAAATGGAAAGGATAAAATACGGCACAAATTGAGGGATAAACATAATTCGTAATATATATTTTTCAATTTCATTATCTGTACTTGAAGGTTCCGAAAGTGATCTTAACTTTTAGTTTCATTTCTATTTGCATTATTACCAGCATGCGTAATTATGTAAACTTAATTAATTCTATTTTTGTGCGTGGCTTACTTTCTTTACAAAGTAACTACTGTTTGTTTGCTTTAAAACTTAAACACAATGTTTATTTTAAATGACTAATTTTTGTGATTTACATTGTCCTTATTTATTATATAATATTAAACAATAAACTCGAAATTACTGTTAAATACGATTTAATAGAAAAAATGTTTGTTTTGTTAAATTATTTAATTATAATAACTTTTAAATAAAGACCGATAATACAAATTTTATTATTGTTATATATGTACATTGTTAAATTTATCGAAAATCTGTGTTTTGTTAAGGTCTCATTTCTGAAAAAATTCATTTAAGACCTTCTTTACAGTTTTTATAAACAGTTTTAATAGGTTACAGAGAATTAATTACAAATATAATAAATGAAATTGAGTTGCTACAAAATATCATTTCAAACAGTAATCTTTATAATAAAATATAGGATAATTGAATAGGGTTGATAGAAAGAGCATTACTTGTGCAACCTAATGAAGATGTTGAAAAAATTAATATTAATAGCATTGATAAACTTCACGGTGAGTACAAAATATACTTTCACAAGCTTGTATGTGGTATTTTCCGAAATTAAAAAACCCTATTCATCTAAAGTATTCTTATCATAGCAGAATATATGTCAGTCTCGTAATATGATGTGGAAAGAAATTTTTTTAAGAAATATTGAATTGCCTATAAGTTTATTTTGCATAATTAATATTTTGTAATGAAAATAAAAGTGAATCATAATTACGAGTGAAGCTCGGTCATCCTGATCCTAATAAATAATCCTTGGATATATTAATTTTTTAAATCAAAATTTATATTTTTGTAATACGCTCTTTAAATCTGAAGATATGAGATATATAAGTACAATAATTAGTTATTAACATACCATGTGCGGGAACGACTGGTTCACGAAAAAGTAGAACGAATCCGGGAACCAAGTTCACCCAAGAGATATGTACAATATTTTTTGTACGAAAAGTTCAAAACTATTATTCAATTATTTATATTATTTTTAATGGTTATGTTTGACGTTTCATAGGTTACTGCTGTCAAATCAGACAGAATGTGTTGCCAACTGTGTTAATGAAATGCACTAAATTTATACTTAAAAATTAAATTTCATTCAATAATTTACCACTTTTTATAATTATTATTAGGAAAAGTAAAGTTTGAAAAACTATACTTTTTTATTATAAATACTGTTTTTTAATAAATACCTTAGAAATAGGAGTGCTTTTTGCGAAATTTTGCGCACGCTAATCTGGTTACTATGCGGGAAATAGAAGTTTCAGATGTTGCTTAGGTAACGCAAATCAACACATTTCAATGCATGAGTACAAAAAAATATGTACCTATATGAAGCAAATAATTTAATTTCCAAGAAAAACGAATAATATAACAAATGTATTATAACACATGAAGTTTAAAATCGAATCAAAATAAAATTCTATTATTGTGAAATCCGGATGGACAATATCTAATTTTATTGAAATATTTATCTGATTGCAAAATTATAATTAAATTTAGCCTAGCATATTCAATATAATATTATTTTAATTTATACATAAAAAAATATTCCTATTTTTGATTTTAAGGCTTACAATATTAATTTTTATTTTAAATATAATCAAGCTTCAATTATTTACTAATCTCTAAGTATATAAATGTTATAATAAATATTTAAACTTTGTACATTTTCAAAAAATGAAATTATATAACAACCGATAAATGAATGTATGATTTAAGGGGGCCCCAGAATATGATAATAATTTGTATTTAATTAATCAAGAGAACATATGTTAAATGATAAGTGGTTTTGCAAAATTTCCGCAGAATCCTTACAAAAACTAAATCGAAAAAAAATTACATTAAATTGATACACATTAACAATGTTTTATAAAAAAATTACCTAAAAACTGAACTGGTTAGTTTTATTGACGAAACTCACAATAGAATTTGTAGACGAATAATGTAAATATTAAATTAAAACGCAAAATAGATTATTTATAGTTTGTTTTTTGCATATAAAAACATTATTTTAGATAAAACAAGTATTAAAATATCACATATAATAAATAACTTAAAACAATTATTTATAACTCAATTTCTTTTTTTATTTCCGAAGGTTTTTTATATGGGGTGGTAGCATGTAAACGTATAATAATTATGCAATTACATTGTTTCGTGGCCCCGATTATGTAGTTTAAACATCTTATTAATATTTAAATTTAAAAAATCCCAAAACTATTTTATATTAAAAATAATAACTTGAATTATTATTTTTTTTTTTTTTCAAAGGGTTTTTAAACTTTAATAATCTATTGTTTTCTAACAATTCTCAAGTTTTTTAATTAAATAAGGGATGTTTAAATATAATTATTAATTTCTTGATCGGAAGAAATTAATAAATTATATGAATAAAGCGCATTTGTTACATATTATTAATCTACTTATTTATAAAAATTACGGAACACAATACCAGGAAGAATGACAAATAACAAAAAAGGTAAAATTGACTTCCTAGCTAGTCAGTGACTATTGTGGGCTTTCAGAAAACACAAGTAAGCAATAATTTAAACTGGTTAGGATGTTGAGGGAGTAAGGGGTGGGAAGGTTACTACCCTTCGGTCAACATACAAATTTTCCATTTCATTGCAAGAAAAAAAAACCTTATATTCCAATAATAATAAAATAAAATCACTTGGTACTGATTCAAAATAACATTTTTATCACAATTTAACATTTTATTACTAAAACCAACAATTAGATATATTATAATTGTAGAAAATTGCTGTTAAAAATAATATTCTTGCTATAAATGCTTAACTAATTTATAAATCTCAATTTCATTAATTTATCCATAGTTCAAAGACATTTACTGCGTGTATTATTTCTTTGAAATAGCGAATAATCTTTTATTATTGATAAAATTAAAAACAATTTGCGCAATTCTTGTTTGTACCTGTTCATAGACAAACAATGTCATCAAAATAACGGAAATAAGTGTTACTATGCAAATAGATTTTCCTTAATATTATTCCTACAGAATTATGATTGTGTAAAAGTTTCTAGAAATAAATAAAAGAATTTTAAGATGTCTTAGTGTCCAACTTACAGTTTTTGAGCTTTTTTTCCGATGGTAATGATTGCCATCATTGATTATAGGATTTATATCCATTTAATCAAAGATGGCAATCATTACCATCGGAGCTGATATTATTTTTAAATGATAAAATTTATTATACAGGTGGTGAGTTAATAATTACCTTAACAGATTTAATAAAGAAATAGTAATCACTCATTGAAGACGATTAGCGAATTTTTACTATACTCTGATGGTTGTATTTACTATATAATATTCTCAGTGTAAATTATAAATAAAAGCTAAAACTATAATTCTATTTTAGCCCTTACTAATGTTCTTAAATGTTAAATAAAAGCAAAATTACTTTTTAAGCGGAAATCTAAATTTAGGAAAATACAAAATTATGTAGGTTTAATATTTCGATTCTAGTTCAACCATTAATTAATGGAGAGAGAGTGTTGCAGTTTATTTGCGTAATATTTGAGGAACACTTAAAAATAATGATACTTAAAAAATTCGTTTGAAGATAGTTTAACAGCTGTATTATCAATTATGAGTAATTTATATCTGATCTGATAAATAAAAGTAATTACTAAATCATCCAAATATCATATATTGTACTTGTATATTTTGTTATTAATGTTATTATAAATACAAATAGTCGTAATTTACTTTTAATTTCTCTTCTATAGACATTAGCTTGGAAATTTGATGTATTATTTTATGACGTCAATTTATACAAGATTTTTTTTTGAAATTTATAATGTATTTCTTTGGAAACAATAAATATTTAACAACTTTTATTACTTATTTCTATTCTATTTATCTTTCAATATTATGAATATATATAAAAAAAAAACAATGTTAGTCAGTTTACACAATAGCTGACTTTCTTCAAATTTGTTTTATTTTATATTTGTACGTACAAAAAAAAAAAAGAAATTTCATCTACAAATACATTTTTCGCGGGAACAAATTAAACCAAATACTATGAATATTGAAAGTTGCAAAGGTTTTTTTCGCGGATAGGTAAGTTGGCAACATTGATTATAGTACTTTATCTAGTATAAAGAAAATGGTGTTTACAATAAAAATTATTTGTTTAGGATCCATTTCAATCAAAACGCGCCACTGAAGGAGATAAACATTTGATAAACATTAATTTTAATATTTAGTGGTTAATTTTAAATATATTTTTATAAATATACTTATCGAGGAAAGGAATAAACAAGTAAATTAACTTCCAAAATGTAAAATAACTACATTTTGATAAGATACGAATCAAAACAACTAAAAAATATTAAAAAAAAAAAAACTTGAATATTTGCAATTAAGTAATTTGATACGAATAACTAAATAAAATAGTTTAATTTCGTAGAACTCATAAAATTTATTATATTAATCTAAAATAATATTATATTTAATTACAAAAATAAATACGTCAATGATTGTTCTGTAATTTTTTTAGCATATAAATAAAATATATTAAAACACGTCAAATCAATTCAAATTTTATCTTGTAGTCTTCTAGTTTTTTTTAAATAAAAAACAAGCAATTATTATTATAAGGTATAATTATAAATAAAATACTTACTCGTAGTATAAAACAATTTAAATTCACACACAAAACACAACACAACATTAAAAATTCAAGGATTAACATATTATTTTAAAATAAGAAATAATTTTGATACGACAACCGTTCACAAACCATCACGATAAACAACTAAACCATATTTTTTACTTAGTAGCGACTGGCTCAAACCAATTTATATTATGTCATCAGGGTTTTGTTTGAATGAAAAAACTCAGGTAAAGAATTAAAATTTAAAAATTTATCTTCGAAAATAAAATATACTGAGTGTTAAAAATGTAAATATAAATGATGATAAAATTGATTTTGAGAATCAAATTTAAATCTATAATGGATGGTTTATATTAAGAGATATATCTACGGTTTAATCGATTAGGAATAATAGCTGCACTATTAATTTATCTAAATAAATCGATTCATTTCCATATAAAATTTATGATAATTCTTTGTACTAGTTTATATTCGAATTGAGAAATAATTATAGAACAGATAAATAAATTAAACGCTATTTACTTATATAATTTATAATTATATATTTTTGA
>NEEE01005812.1:0-14268 GCA_002278615.1 Pogonus chalceus | reverse complement strand
AAAAATTTATTATTTTATTAATTTGTATCTTTTCAACTAAACGGGTAAATACCATTTTTTTATTTCAAAAAATTCGTAATTAATTGTTGTATCAATAAGTAGTTTTTTCTAATCTATAGAAAAGTTTTTAAGTTATACTGTAGACAATGCAAAAAGTTACAGCTTCGAAAGCGAATATATCTTTTAATAGACGGTAAAAAAAATTTATTTTGCAATTCTAAACGGAAAGGTTATTCTTAATATCTACCCAATATTATATCAATGTATAAATAAGTGGGTTCACGGACATAATACCTTAAACATAATTAATCTTAATAAAATTCATGTAAGAGCTACGAATTTTACATATTTTTCATAATAAATAATTTTAATTTAATATTTCAAATACTTATCATAAATTCATTAATATTATTAAATATTAAAGTAATTGAAAGTATTATCAAATACTATGTATATACAAAGTGTCCCAGAAGGGTCGGAGTATTTCCGAAGTTTGGAAAACTCTCGAACATTTCAATCGAAAAATTAAATCGTTGAAGATTGTTCGTTGGTTTTAATACTTTCACAAACTATATTTCATAAAGTTTAAAATACAAATCATTCCTTATAATTATTTGTAATGACGATTTTCGCACGTTTAATTCTTGACCCTTTTGAGACAACTGTAATTTTAACAAAATGCATTTATAAACAACGAAATATTTAAAAGTTATTTTGTTATTTTATAAATTTTTATATTTTCCTACTTTTTAAAAAACCATATTTATAAACTGTTGTTGTTCTTTTAATTGTTTACCATCGTGAAAAGAAATATCCGTTACAATTAGTTTCAGATGTAATGTAACATTTTAAAAACGAAATTTATTATAATCGGAAATAAATAAAACTTTGTCTTGATTTCGAAGAATTTGATCTAGTTAAACGTGGATGAAGTGAAGAGGGAGTTAGAAGAACAAGATAAGGAAACATCTAGAAAAAAATCTGACTTTAAAGAACGGCTTCGAAAATCATTAATAAGAGAATATTTAGATCCAAACATGCATGAATTTGAAATTTAGGGTAAAATTTTACAATTAATAATAGATTTAAAAAAAAATTGTGTGACTACAAAATCAGAAAAAACTCAAAATCTTGAGAAGAAAAATTTATGGAAACATTCAGAAAATCTGAAGAACTCAAAAACAATGGAAGCAAAATAAATAAAAACATCTAAAAAATCTGTAAAAAATTTAAAAACATTAGAATAAAAATAATTAGAAACATAAATAGAATCTAGGCAAAGTTTTAAAGCGTAAGAATAAAAATTAATTCAAATTCTCTAGAGGAAAAATTGATTGAGGTCTCTAGAAAACCAGAAAAAACTATTAAACATTAGAAGAAAAATTGAGAGAAACTGTCCAAAAATCAAAAGAAAACTCTAGAACATTGGAAGAAGAAATGATTGAAACTGCACGAAAATCAAAAGAAAACTCTAAGATTGTTGATATTAACGACGTCTGTGTTGTAATAGTTTATATAGAAATATATTAACGACCAATTTTAAATCAACAGACACAATGGTTTAAATTAACTATTAGTTTTTATTTTTCAATGACATTTTGACCAAAGTACTTGGTCATTTTCAAATTGTGTCTAAAAATGTAGCATATTGATGACTATACCGTAATAAGATTTCAATGTTTTGAATTGTGAGGAGAAATTTTTTTAAATTTTTTTGTATTAATTTTGAAAATTCTAATATAAAATTAATTATACATTGAAAGAAATATAAGTCTAATGTTAACTAACCTAAATATTCTAAAAATTCCATATTCAGGGTGATAAAAACTTAAAATTAAAAGATTAAAAGAAAAAAAAATGTTTTTTACATGTTCTTTACATGTATAGTATTGTTCACCATTTCACACCCACGCTACCATACCAACAATATAATACATATAAGGGAAATATTACACAACAATCAGTATCCCATAAATTTCATGAATAAATACGTCACATAACGCATTAAACACATTAATTCCAACAGTAACAGACCAAACACTCCAGATGTTTAACACAACAAACCAATAAAAATCATTTTACCATATTATCACAACTAAAACAGAAAATTAACACACATAAGCAAACAGTACAACGCATCCATTTCCAACAAAATTGACCATAAATTTAACAACATAATCAGAAAAGGCAAAGACAAACTAAACACATTAAGACAACACAACATCGTACATAAAATCAACTGCAACGACTGCAATTTTTATTTCATCGGTCAAACCAAACGAGTATTGAAAACTCGAATGAAAGAAAATAAGAATAATTTCAAACTCCCACCTTACAAATACAATAAAAAACCGACCATATGATCAAATAAAATCATTTTATTAATTTGGACAGACTAGAAGTTGTAAACCGGGAAACGCATTGGTATAAACAAAACATCTCTGAAATGTTACACATTAAATCTCAACGTAACACACTAAACCGATAATACGACACGGACAAACTCAATAAAATATACAATAAAACATTGTATTAGGGTTCCAATAACAACATTCTTTTATCATACTGTATTCTTCCTTTTTAAAATATTTTAGATTATGTATAGTTTTAACTTCAAACACCACATCGCTTCATTTTACATCCATGTTTTCTTACAATTTTGACTTTAAAAATGTTTACTTATTTATTTATTTATTCTTTTAATTTTCTAATTTAAAATTTTTATCATTCTTACAATGGAATTTTTAGAATAGTTTAGTTAAGATAAGACTTCAATTTCTGAAAATGTATAATCAATTTTATATCAAAATTTTCAAAATGTTTCCAAGAAAATTCAAAACATCGAAAACTAAATACATAATAATAATAATCAATACGATATATTTTTAGAAACCATCTGAAGATGATTAAACGTCATTGAAAAATAAAAACTAATAGTTAATTTAAACCACTGTGTCTGTGTCGTTAAGTTATTTCAATATAAAACTCTAAAATGCTGACTGAAATACTAATAAGAAATTGCAGAACTCTAAAAGAGGAATGTGAAGATAAAAATAGAAACAAAAATTAAAGAAAATTTCGAACAAAAGCTAAGACGTTTAAAGAAAATAGCTACAAGTAAATTAACCGCAAAATTCGTCGTCGCTTTCTGGTACAACTGATGCTGGTGAGCTTCAAATACAAAGCACCATAAAAAAAAAAAATATCGTCATACATCATGTAAAAATTTCAGAATGATAGAAAAACATCATGGTCGAATTATCTTATATAGTTTAAAGCCGCTGTCAGAGCCAACGGTTAGTTTTCAAAAGTAAAAGCAACAGAATTAACTGTTATATTACGTGCAGAGGCAGCTATAGTCGAATTTTTAAACAAAAGCTACTCAAAGGCCAAAAATGCACCAAACGAACCAAGATTTAAACTCCGCCCATTATGTCCAAGGCTGTTATTTATTTATTTTTGAGTACAGCACATAAGCACATAATAAACGAGTTTGCATTTTATTTATTTACTTATCCGAATATTAAATAGAAAATTGCAAACTATTCAAAATTTTTAACAGTTTAGTATTTTTAATTGTTGGGTTATTCCTTTACTTTTGATTAGCGTACTTAAGCAATGTGTTTATATTTATTTTATTTTATTCATTTACTTCTTAAATAATAAAGCAAAATAATTCAAATTAATCATTAATCATTAAGGTGTAATTCACTATCAGAGCTATTGCTTAAAAAAGACTGTTTGTGTGATTTAAAAAATCAAAATAAGGAATAACACACTTTCAACTAACTATTACACAATAGCAATCGACAATGTCCATTTGCGCTCGAAACACACACAAGATTTTTTCTACAGTCGCCACAATAGAGTCATCCACTACAACAAAAAATAATAAATTTTACATAGCAGAACATTTTGTTCGGNATATATATATATATATATATATATATATATCTTTTCTGAAATGACGAAAACCAGATTGACGTTTAGGTACTCTATTTATCCTTCACTTATGCATATAAACATGTAAAAAAAATACACGCTATTAAGTATTCGTTGTTCATACAGATGGCCTTAGAGTGAATAGAACTATAAATTGTTACCCGTCGAAGGTAGTCTCTGACCACAAACAATACTGGGATCAACATCTTTATTTGTTCTTAATGACTTATCGATTAGCCAAACTTGAGACAACATGGGAAACACCATCTAACATTTTATCATTTTATTTGGACGTAAATTACGCTTACCATGTGATTTTGTATTTGGAACTAAACTTGGTAAAGATCTTGCTCGAGAAGATTACGTTACTAATCTGAAGAAAGAATGGATGATGTACATGAGCATCCGGATGATTACACAGGGAGCCAGTGACCGGATGAAAGACCGCTATTACATCAGAGCTGAAAAGGAAGCTTACCAACCCACAATAGCGTAGCAATTTGTCACCAAAATTGCAAATAAACTGGGAAGAGTCACACGAGGTTATCAAAACTATAAATAACATAGTCAACTAAATATAGAAAATGCCTTCTGGAAGTCATCAAGTAGTACATTTTATTCGGCTTGCCCCTTATACTTGTGACAACAATTAAAGACCTCCGCGGCGCTATGGAACAACAGTTCGACAGATGGTGACCTGGGAACCGAGCATCGAAAACTTCATGACTGTTTCTTCCACTGAACACAAGGCACGATAAGGAGTGTCAAGAGAAGATCATCAGGATCTGTTTATGGTACCGATCGGATATTCGCTGCAGAAGACTTGAGAACATCTCGAGGAATCACTTTTGTGTTTAAAAATAAATATGAACAATTACAAGAACTGGTAATGTCCAACAGTTGGAAAAACACTACAGCCATAATATCGATGTCTGTGGGACTCGCTTTGTGACTTAAGGTACCATCTACTGGAAAGAAGCATCATGAAACTAGCAATACCAAAATTGGACTGCGGATTCAATGGTTTAGATAAGAGATTTGTTAGAAATATGTTGGAGGTTCTTTTCCGGTACACCGGAGTCGAAATTCTTCTCTGCAGCTTCAATCCTTACAAACAAATGAAGTTAGTGCAAACCATCTGTTGTCACATCTACAAAACTTCTGTATGCAACAAAGAAGATGCTTGCTGATTTCTCCATTGACTATTTCGGTAAAAAACAGCTTTAAGAAGAGGGCAGTGTAACAAACATGCCGTTGTTTGTGACTCACTTTGGCTGCGAGCGATAGATCTAAACATATTTACATATTTCATGTTCTCGAAGTTACTCAAAAACATTAGACTAACGTTGCTTGAAAAGGGGTTCCTGCACCCAAGCCAGCTAGTTGAATATAAATAGTGCAAGAAGTTAATTCGGTGAAAATTAATATATCCCTAACTGAAAAAACTGCTAATATAAACGTAAATTTTTCATTCTATCATTATTTTGTAATTCAATAATTTTTTATATTTTTCTACTATTTGAAAAATTGTGTTTATAAACATTTATTATTCTTCAATTGTATACTATCATTTAAATAAATATCCATTACATTACCCAGGAAAAACGAATTAGATCTGGTCATATATAATAAGATCTGACCACCCGGGAAAAACGAATTAGATCTATTTATATCTGGCCTGATTTGACATTTTAGACATGCTCAGATCTAGTTATATCTGACCAGATCTCGTCAGAAAGAGACAATTTAAATATCTGGTCAGATCTGCCTTAGCAACAACATTTTTATAATTTGCTTATGCAATAAATTCATTCCATATAACATAACCAAAAAAATTTGACACCTTATGCTTAAAATACAAAAATTGAATACTTGTTAATTAACAATGGAGACGACTGTGAATCTCAAATAGGCATGAACTAATTTTGAAAATAGTCACAATAAGAATAATATTAAGTATTTATTAATTAAAATGCACATTTAGACTATTGAAAAACTTGTAAGTGCATTTTTTTATTAACCATTTTTAAATAGTAACTATTTGTCATTTATTTTAAATTTGAAAAATTTACACTTGTTTGGTTAATTTACAGTCACACAATAGGAGAGAACATTAGTATCATTTTCTAAATAATTAACAAAAAAATTATTGTTTGCAATATTTTCTCATTTTAAAGGCAAAATAATTTGTAATAATAATAATATTATTTTCTTTCATTTTAATCACAATAAAATTTTCAAACAATCTTTAAACCTTTAAAGACACAACAAAGATGGAAAAAATACATAGAAAGTTACCATGCTTTAGAGATTCGTGTTGGTTTAAATGAACAAATAAAGGATTCAGATGCGACTTTAGATACTGATTTAGATGCGGATCTAGACGCTGATTCGATTCAGATGATAATTTAAATACGGATTCTGATACGGACTCAAATGCGGACTCAGATGTAGACTTTAATGTGGATTAAAATGCAGACTCAGATGTAGATTCAAATGTGGACTCAGATGCAGACTTAAATGTGGATTCAAATGGGGACTCAGATCATGAAGAAAATATTGAAAATGACCTTGATTATACTGAGAATGATTCTAATGAATGTGAAGAAGTAAAACCGCAAACTTTTGAAATGCTATACAGTGGTAGTAACATGCACGTTCTAAAAGCTGCTTCTTATTTAGTGGATTTATATATTCAAAAAAAAAACTAACAAAATCGGCATTGCAAAAAATATTGGAAACGCTGCAACATCTTTCACTGAAACCTTATTAAATGCCCACTTCAACTCATAGCTTCTTTAAATTCGTAAAAGACAGAACTCCGCAATGCAAAATAATAAAACATTATAATTGTGACCAATGCTTGAAATACTATGGTTTATTCAATATTGGCAAGGATATATATCTGCATGAATGATTAATTTGTAAAGTATGTTTGAATGGCAAAGTAACGTCATATTTTCACGAATATGATATTGAAGATGCAATTAAATTCCTTTTTGAATATCGAAACTTAGCGGAAAAGTTGAAACAATTTAATCATAATCGTGGAAACCATGTTATCAAAGATATTGTTGATGGAACGGAGTATATTAGAGTAAACTCTCGAAAAAATAGAAATATCTATGAGCTAACAATAATACTCAATACGGATGGTATTTCAATATCAAAAAGTTCAAAATTAAATTGTTGGCCCTTGATGTTCACGATAGCATCTACGAGAATCTCATTTAATGATAATTGGTTTTTGGTGTGACTCAAATAATAAACCATCGATGAATATTTTTCTCCGCCCTTTCTGTGAAAAATTGGTGGAGTGTTATGCAAAAGGAATAAAATGAATTAATCCTACTACGCGTAAGGAATGTATTTCTAAAATAGTATCACCCTTATTTATTGTTGATGCACCGGCAAAGGCTGAAATACAAAATATTCAATATTTTTGTGGAAAATATGGGTGCAATATTTGTGAAATAAAAAAAAAACAATGTAAACCTGTTGTTACGAAAAATACTATTCGTATTCCCGGGAAAAACGAATAAGATCTGACGAGATATAATTATATCTGGTCAGATCTATTTATATCTAGCCTGATATGACATTTTAGACATGCTCAGATCTACTTATATCTGGCCAAATCTTGTCAGATAGAGACAATTTAAAGATCCGGTCAGATCTTATTATATATGGCCAAATCTAATTAGTACAACTCATTGAGAAGCCAGAAAAACTCATTAAAGATGTCAAAGGTTTATCAGTAGTCGATGCACTGCCTTTTTTAGATTAAGCTACGTGTGTTATGGCAGAGTACATGCACTCGGTCTTACCGGGCGTTGGCAAGCAATTCATTAATATTTATTTTTGTAAAAAAGGCGACTGGAATATTTCCGAACATTTAAATGCAATTGACAAAATGTTATTTAATATCTACCCTCCGCATTCTTTTCACAGATTACCACGAAAAATTTCTCTACATGCTCACTACAAAGCTTCTGAAATTTATAATTGGATTCTATACTACTCCATACCTATTTTGTCTCTTTTTTTACCAAAAAAATATTTAGAGCATTGGTTATTACTCATGAAGTCCATACACATTCTGCTTCTAAGGACTATTGTTGAAGAAGAAATATTCGTAAGAAATATCGAAGAGTTATATGGTGATAGTGAATACACGTACAATGTACACCAACTTGTACATCTCGTATTATGTGTTCGACGGTGGGGCCCTCTTTGGGCCACATCTGCTTTTTTTTCAAAAACGCGAATGATTTCATAGTTTCTCAAATTCATGGAACTAAAAATGTCGGTTCCGAAATAACAAATAATATAACGATTTATCAAGGAGCTATAATTCTAAAGAATCAGGTTAATTCTAATACAGAATTGACTCGTGTCGTCAAAGAACATAACTTTTTAAATGAGTTTGAGACACAAACTTTCCTGAATATGGGTCTTAAGGGGAGGTTCTGGTTTCAAAATTTCAAAAAATCGATTTTTTTTATTGCATATTTTGAAAGTTTGATTCATGTAGAATATTTGTGCAAAAGGATATTTCGATCCGACATTTATTTACGGAGCTACAACGTCTCGAGCAAGCCCATTCATAACGCGAGTTTAACTTTACAAAAACTTTAAACGCGTTTTTCTCGAAACTATGTTTTTTTTTTTTTTTACGCCGAGTCTAGCATTTTAATGGTTCATTTGATTGAAGTTCGGCTAAGTTTCTTTAATAGAAAACACTTTTTTCTATAATTTATATCTAAAATGAAAACAAAAAATTAAAATTTGCTATTTTTTCATTCGTGTCAAAGTAAAAAAAAAGACGTAAAAACAGTACTTTTTTTTCAAATGCCCATAACTTGGGCAAATTTTGTCCGATTTTAATGATTTTAGGTATAAGTCACAGCAAATTTTATTTACTTTAAGAATGCAAAATATCTTTGTTAACAATTTAACAAGAGATGACGAGTGCTTGGCGCAGCGGAGGAATCCAATCCAGGATGCAGTCTCTACGGGAAGCTATTTTGAAACGCCATTTTGTTTTTTCGGGAGTGCAAAATAGGATTTATTCTGTAAAATATAACAAATAAAACTGTCTTAACCGCATGTTCGTAGGTCTTTTTATTGGCTTAAAAAAAATTTCCAAACTTTATGTATATTTGAGCACGAGAAACAAGAACCTCCCCTTAATCACAAAAACGTATTATTTTACGCAAAAGCTAACATAAATAAGCAAACAGTTTTTACCTCTTAAATTTTTCAAAAAACTGAAAATGATAGTGCCAATGTTATTATTACTACCAGTGATAATAAAGTTTTAAATGGTTCTATACGATGTTTTTTCGTTATTGATAATAATTTGTATGTTTTTCACAGTATTATCGCGCTGTACATGTAAAAATATTTCTTAATCACAATTATGTAGAGAAAGTCAATTATATTAAACCAGTTTAGTTACGAAACGAATTCTGTTTGATTAAATTAAACGAAATTAAATCTGTGAATATTCTTATAAAAGTTAAAAATCATTTATGTCAAGCTCCTAATAACTTAAATAAAATTTTTTGAGGGATAATAAATAATAGCCAAAAAATCAAACTTCTTGAAAATACCTATTGTACAGCAATAAAATTTTAAGAAATATGTAATGAATAAATTTCCTCAATAAATAATTAATAATTTAAACCTATTTTGTAATTTGTGCTTTTCGATAGCTATGCATGATTCTATAGAGTATACATAATAAAATGTAATTGGATCTGATGCTGCTGACAGCCCAGATATAGTTATATCTGGCCAGATATAACTAGATCTGATCTTGTCTAGTTAAGTTTTTAGCCCAAATATAGTTATATCTGATCAGATCTGGTCAGATATAACTAGATCTGAGCATGCCTAAAATGTCATATCAGGCCAGGTATAAATAGATCTGACCAGATATAACTAGATCTGATCATGTCTAGTTAAGTTTTTTACCCAAATATAGTTATATCTGATCAGATCTGGTCAATATAACTAGATCTGTGCATGTCTAAAATGTCATATTAGGCCAGATATAAATAGATCTAATTAGTTTTTCCCGGGTATAAAGTAAAACTTAATAAATTCAATTAAAATATCAGGTGATATTTTTTATCTTTGATATACGCGTATTGTTATTTAGTAGTTACGATAATGGCCAATGAAAAAAGAAATCATATAAGTTCCATTTCCTGAGGACATAGCTATTGCCTAACGAAGTGAACAATGAAAGCTTAAATAGTAGGTAACTTTTGGGGAAAAAAATATGTTCAAACCATAGATCAATGACAGCAAAGTTGGAATCAGAAAACAAAGTTAAATATTTGCAATTAACATGATGAACATGAACTTTAATCTCTTTGTCATTAAACTTACAAGAAATATAGGGAAATAATCATGAGTGCCCTCAGTCAGTAAAACTGGAAAGTTCTTAAAAACAACGTATGACAATACCATACTTGTTTTTAAAAATAAATTAATTAAATTGAATTTAATGTCAGTATTTCAACGGAGGTAAAATTGAATCAAACTAACTGCACTTTATCAAATGAATAAGAAGCTATACTATAAACTATTCTATTTACATATCAAAAAATAAAAATAACTGCGTTTATATTATTTAAAAAATATATATATTTATATAGATTCTGTATTTTTCTACTATACGAATTGCGACGATCCAATATGAGCAGGTTTAAATATTGACTATTCGCTGCTTCAAGAATAATATACATATATATATATATAACATGAGATTTGAGATGCCTTATATCCAAATTGCTTGATAAACTTGAAAGGAACCTTTTCAGTTACTAGGAAAATTTAGAATTAAATTTGAACTTAATAAATCATTATGAAGAAAATAATTCAAGGAACAAATAAAAACATATTTGTGTTCTGTTTCATTTATACCATTTCAAATAAATACATATAAATTCAAATTTTACAATATTTTTTAATAAAATATACAGAATTCTTCAAAAAAATCCTAATTCCACATAAGTTTTTTATTCACTTGGCCAGCCTAAGTCTTCGCCTACTAAATCATAAAATCGCTGATTGTGTTCATTAAAATAACGTCGTAATTTATTAATGACAACTGGATCAACTCTAGGATGTTTTCTACCTTTAGTTTCTCTTAAACATTTATCTGCTGTGTCATTTCTTAAACAAAAAAAACCTTTTGTTTCATTAAAGTAAAAGTTTTGATGTCCTATTTTTGGTTCTAAACCCAAAAACTTTTCAATTCGTTGTAATTGTGAAACTGGATCCTCGATGAGCAAATCTCCATTGACAATTAATAACTGCTCTCTGCTAAACACTTCTAGCCACCGGTGCAAAAATCGGTGATATATAGAAATGATTAATGGTCTATATGTCACATTTATAGTACCATTTGGATACACAGCAAGTTGTTCAAACGTATGTGATGCAGAACTTGAAATTGAAGATGTTGTTGATGCTGTTGCTGTATGTGCTTTCAATTGAGTATAATCAGATATAGCTCGTGTGACGGGTTCTCTTACTATAAGTAACAGTTTTACACTAACGTTCATAGCTCGAATGCGTTCCGGTACTTCCGGTGTAACAAAATAACTTGGACTTTTTTCTATAGTGACTTGACCATGTAATGAAATCGGCATTTTTGTTCTATACCATTTTAATCCTCGGGAATAATTCTCATCACGGTCAAAGAAATGAACTTCCCCTGCAGCCTTTTGAACTCGAGGATGTAAGTAAAGCATTTCTAATAATGCTCTCGTTCCACATTTTCTTACACCGATTATTATTGCTTGTGGTAATCTTCGAGTACTTTTTTGTACATCATTTATATACAATGTTTTTGATAATTTAGGCTGATTTTCATATTGGACTATCCTTTTTTTAATGTCATTTGATTGAACTGAATGAATAATTTCGAAATTAGATACAGACATAACTTCACTGTTTGCGTTATCATAAATAACATAAAATGTCAAAAATATGAAAAACATTATTGTAACCAGCACTGCAAAAACCATTTTCATTCGTGGTATGTCAACAAGTAAATAAGTTGCTTCCATTATGTTTGGCATAGTTCTGTGGAATCATCTGAAACAAAGTTAATGAAATTTATGTTATATTGAATATTTCATATTTTTTACATTTGTTGCAAAGTTACAATTTAATGAAACAGCCGAGTATTTCTAAGAAGTATTTTATAGAGTATTTGTATTGGTATGCAAATATGTTCATATGCACAAACTTCCAAAAAACCTTGTCTTATTAAAAATATATAATATAATATTTAAGAAAAATAAATACGTAGATGCAAAAACGTTCCTTAATAAAAAAATATGTCTTTACAAATATAATACGAGGATTAATATACTGACGCATAAATAAAGTAGACCAATTGATAAATTGACACCACTTTTCACTTCAAGCACAAATATTTTTCTTAATATAAATATTTAACCACTTTATGACATAAGTAAAAATAAATCTGAAAGCATTTGGTTGTTATAAAAAAATTATTTCTATACTCTTATAAGGCCATTTATAAAAAATATTTGTTAATTTAAAATTTAGGGTAAAATATTAATATTTAATAAATTTGTGCTTATTATACTTTGATGTTTTTACAGATTACAATTTATTTTAAAAAATCACTTCTAATAAAAATTGATACTAACTTTTATTTTCAAATTGTGAGGGATAAATATTATTTAATAATATTATACCAGCAACGAAATATGTTTTTTTTTTTTATATTTTATAATGTATTTTTGATAAGTAAACTTTTAAAATAACGAATAAATTTACAAAACTTAAGAAAAACTATGATTTATACAGAATATAACACCCTTTTAAAGATCTCTAAATAAAATTGTTTTCTTATTTGTAATTATATTAACGAATAGACTTGACCGCGAAACACAAATGGTAACATGCTTACATTTGCATTGTAAATTTGTTGGAAGAATCTCTGAACAACGCTGGTTGATTATGAAAGGGGTAACTTCAGCTAAGGCGGCCAACTAAATATAAAGCAAAGTGAAAATAAATATTTCATTCGAGTTATAGAGTGATTTTGAAAATCATAATATAATGGTAAATATAACTTTTAAATCAATATTTAATCACTTTAATTTCTTTTTCTAAATAAATTATATTTATAAACATATTTTTTGTTAAAATAGTTCCCATCGTTAAAATAGATATCCATTATAAGTGTCCGCTGTTAACGAAAAATTTTAAAAATAAATTTTATGAAAATCATAATTAAATATAAAAATAAAAAATCCATCTTGCTTTCAAAGAAATTGATGAAGTTGAAGGTAGATGGATTGAAAAAGGAGTAAGAAGAGCGTGATAAGAAACTTCAGGAAGGAAATCTGTCTTTGAAGAACGGCTTCAAAAAGTATTGTAAAGAAAAAATCCAGATCCATACATATACGAATTTCAAATTCATGAAGAAATGTAGTAAATAAAAGTATATTTGGAAGAAACATAATTTAAAAAAATAAAAATCGTAAGGAAAAAAAATTATTGAAACATCCAGACAACTAAAAAAAATTTTGGAAAATTAGAAAGTAAAGTAAGGGAAAATTCAAATTCAGAAATCAGAAGGAAGCTCTGGAAAATTAGAAGAAAAATTAATGGTAAATTAAAAATCACAAGAAGAAAAATTATTTTAAACATTCAGAAAATTACAAGTTAATCCTAAAATGCTACAAGAAAAACTAACAAAAAATTTTAAAACATTAAAAGAGAAATTAGAAAACTTAATTTTTTGACCATCAATTTAAAGATATATTTGCACTCGAAGTTGAAACTTTTTGCATTGTTTAAATGCTCCAGTTGACTGAATGTGGCATAGTTTATATCATAACTTAAAAACTTTTCTATTGATTTTTTTAAAAAACTACTGATTGATACAATAATTAATTACACATTTTTCGAAATAAAAAAAATGGCATTTGCTGCTTTAGTTGAAAAGGTACAAATTAATAAACTATTAAATTTTTCGCTAAACTCACACAAAGAATGTAAAAGAAGCTCTGGCAACGCTGTAGATTTGAATTGGCGGGTATTTCATGCGCATGACAATTTTTGAATTGTATATGTTATATGTACAATTCAACAAGAGAAAATAATAATAATTAAAATAAAATTTTTAAGGAAAAATTAAAAACTTTATAAATAACAAAAAATACAATTATTATTTCGTATTTGGTCATTTGTGTGTGACATTATTAATTTAATGATTATATTTCAGTTTTGTTTTAGCATACAGTGTTGCCATATCTTTTTTTTTTT
>NEEE01005798.1:1337-11839 GCA_002278615.1 Pogonus chalceus | reverse complement strand
ACTATATAATTTGTCTAGATGCTTAAAATGTCTTGTATATCTAAAGGTATATATAATAACATGTTATTCCTCTAATTAAGTTAAAAATTAAAATTTTATTATACACTTTTTGAACTATCCAATTAAAATATGTAAATTAATTAGTATATTTCAAAATATACAAGCTATAAAATTCTTAATAAACTGATGTATAACTTAATGAGATATATATGCATATCGCGCTTTTTTCATTTTAAGAATTAAATAATAAAATCGATAAAAATAAAGAACAAAGTTCTTGATCGCCATTGTTTCATAGCTTACTAATTAATAACAGTTTGTTTATGTTTGATCATCTGTCAAAAGTTTTATGTATAATTTTTCGGAGATAATATTCAATATATATAATTCTTGAAAGAATCTAATTAAAAACATAACAACAGTTCAAAGTTGAAGGCCGTAATTCGCGCAGAAGACATGTGTATTTTATGAGTTCGTTAACACTGTGAGACTTAAAATCCACTGCATATAATTGTAAGTCCCATTCACCTACGTAATTTGTTTTGAAATTTAACATTTTTTATTTTAACTACAGTTTCATTTTTTATTATAAATATTTAGAAAACAATGCAAAAAGAATTTATTTTGTTGTGTTAAAATTGATAACGATCAAATTTGTGCTAGAAAATTCGTTCGTTTATATACTTTCTTTTTAAACCTAATTTTTTATTTGAATCAAATATAAGGTGTTAATAATTTTTAGAAATTTATTTTGCTTATAATGTTTAAATGTCAACGCCCAGCGATATCTGAAATACTATCTTGTTAAAATACTTAGTTAATTTCTTGCACTTATAATTTCCCCTAATTTTATGTTTTACTCACAATATTGATTCGAAAGACCTTGAATTTGAATCAGTTGGGTTCAGAATTGAAAGTGAACTGTCTAAATCATATTTAAAGTACCTATAAATTTTGATTTAAAACGAGTGACAGTCTGCTTCAAATTCTGAACCCAATCGTACTACTAGCTGTTTAGAGGTCATTTAAAAGAATTNGTTACACTGTTTTAATATAAAGTTAAATATTTTACTACAAACCGTCAAAACCAACTACGAATCATGGTCATTGAAACTGAATTCCAAGTGTCACAGGCCTGATATAGATTTAAAAAGAATATATGAAAACAAAAATATAAAAATAGTTTCATAGATATTGAACTTTAATTTAATTTGATTAAAATTATTACCCTTATCAGTATCCTTTTTGTTTGTTGGCGATGCGTTATTATTTTTCAAAAATAATAAAACTACAGCCTTACGATTTTTTTTTTATTTTATACATTTTGCTTGTAACCTAAGGTAGATATTAAAATGAATTCATCAGCATTATACAAAGTGTCCCAAAAGGGTCGGGGTATTTCCGAAGTTTGGAAACCACTCGAACATTTCAATCACAAAATTTAATCGTCGAAGATGGTCTGTTGGTATTAATTCTTGCACAAGCTGAATTTTGGAAGGTTTAAGATGCAAATCCTTCCTTATAATTCTTTGTAAAACCGATTTTCAAACGTTTAATTCTTGACCCTTTTGGGACACCCTATATTTGCCGCATACTTTTAAAAAAGTTAATTTTGTCGATTAATTTAGAAACTTTTGAATTTTATCATTTGCAAAAACTAAGTTTAGTAAGAAATAATAATGTTTGATTATTTTTCCTTTCTTTCTTAGGTAATACATTCACAAAAACCATGTAAAAATTGATTAAATTTATCAATGAATATTAATTTTTGTTTTTATTTCCATAAATTATATTCAGGAAATTGATATTTAGTACCTAGCTAATATAGTAAGAGGAATATATAAATAAATAATAGAGAATAAAAATGCAAGCAATAAAAATTAAAAGTAAATCTGCAATGCTGGAACTTGTCAAAGAAGTAATCCATGCGTTGATGTAGTCAGACGTGATGTGTAAATTTAATTTCAGATCGAACGGGAAGTAATTCTATCAAGCGGCGACAAGAACTCTAAAATACCAATCTTGAATGAATATAAAAAACGTTCAAAAGTAGCCATTGCACCGGACGTGCCGCCGAAGACGATGGCAGCGTGGACTCAGGGCCAACAGCCAATCACATCTGATATTCAGGTAAGATATTTAATAATTTTTAACATATCAATGTTATATTAATAAACGAAGATGTTTCTATATTAATATTACATAAATTATGTCAAAATTTAATTAAAATAATCATTAGCACGTAAATTTAATTGAAAAATCAAAGAAGTTGTCGTGTTGTTCAGTTAATGAGAAGGAGGTAATTGCACATGCAGTGAACATAGCGTCTAATATACAATATGCATTCGAAATGAGCTTCATATAGTTATTGGACAATGGCCCAGACGAAATGATAACAAACTATGCGAACAAGTCACGTATGTACAACAATTGGACGGCTACACGCGAGCGGAAAGATAGAATCTCAGGGAATTGTTTATTCTTCAAGCTAAGCCAGTGTCCTGGCGACTTACCCACCCAACACATTCTTACATCTCTTAAAAGAAATTTTTCTTCTTGACCTATCATTGAAATCTTTTCACAGTATTAAATTTTACAACTTAAACTTCATTGTTCACATCATTTTAATTAAACATTTTATTTAAAGAGTTCATTTATTTGTGATTAATTATTGAAAATAAGTGTTGAAAATTGTATAGGCAATGTTGCGGCAATGGCAATGCGCTAGCAAGTTACGAACATTAGTGTTGTACAAGGTTCAGTGAAGACAACATCTATATTTACTATGGTTGAATTTGAAGTCGCGACTGTAAATATTTCTTCTATTGTATATTTTTTTACGATTCAGTGATGATTGTGTTAAGTGACAATTAGTTTTTTTAAACATAAAAAAATTATATTCATTGTGAATTAAATTTGTCTTGTAATACTTAGTTAAAACTTATTTAACACATGTTTTTCATTAAATAAATTACAGTAAAAAATAAAACTTGTTTTGACTTCATTCTAATATAATTTTTCATTTAATTCAAAAGTATCTAATCATTTAAAAAACATCACGTAAAATACGCGTGCCACATATTAACTTTAATTAATTTATTTTATAATTTTTTTTAAATAAAACATTTGAATCTTTTAAATTCAACTTTATTAATAATGTTAATATTTTAAAGTACAAGTTAAAAAACGAAACAAGTTTTTACATGATTTTTTGTTTGCGTTTACAGAATCATTCAGGACTACATATTCAAACATCACAATTAAATTCCCCACAAAATTCCGATCATAATGCAATGTTATATAGAAACGCATATCATAATCCTCATGATTATATATACAATGGACAAAATTCCAATGCATCAACAGGAGCAGTTCCAAGAACAACGCAACAGTGGCAGGAATATTCAAATAAAACACCGACAAATCGTCAATATCAAGACGAAATATCAAACGGATTAAATACGCAATCAGTTTCAGTAACTATTGAACAACCAACGAAGGATAATTCAAAGGATAGTCAAAAAAATTCGAAAACAATGACAAAAACTTATCATACGTTAAAAGATATGATTTCAAGTAGATTTAAAAGTGGAAAAGATAATTTAGATGGTGAAAAAGTTGAAGAATTAGGATTAAATAACGTTGCTGAAGAGTTAAGAAAAAGTGTTCGAAGTGTCGATCGATTAAATGATGAATTAGATGATCGTAATATGAAAAAAACGGCTGGTGAACAAGGTATTTACGGTAAACCAAGAACCGAACAACAACAAAGATCTGAAGCAGTTCTTGCTCTTCAACAAGCGCAGCAACAACAATATAATCAACATGTTATTCAACAACAAATGCTCCATAATCAACAATTGCAACAACAACAACAACAACAACAAGCGCTCCAACAGCAATACCAGTTAAAGAACCAACAGTATTCACAGTTAGTTCAATCACGTTCGCAAGAAGTTTTAACTCCCCGATCGCATCAGTCGACCGTTGTCAATCAAGAAGCAGTTTATTACCACGGTGCAGCATATAGTGCCACACCGCAAAGAGCGTCGACAAATCGCTACGGAATGCAACAGACATCTGATCAAACATATGTAATGATGCATCATCCGCAATTTGGCGAAGTGAAAGTGAGCACGCGTGATGTAATTAATGAACGGTGCGTAGATGGACGGACAATTGAACCGCGAAGTCCGCAACAATTAGAACGAGATAATATCCGACGCAAAAGCTTTGAGGCAAGACGTGCTGCATCCCAGCCTCAATTAGCATTTGACGAAGATAATAAAACACCCCGAAGTGAACAAAATAAACTTCTTCAGCAAACAACTCCAATTCGACGAGGATCGCACGGAAATTTAATTGAAAGTTGCAAATCTAGAATTATTAATAATGAATCAGAAAAGGACAGTGATGATGGTGGTTTTATATCCCGCCAAACAACGAAACTGGATCATTCAAAATCATCAGATAATTTACATCAAACCGATTCAACTGCAACCCTCACAACAGGGAACGCTCAAGAACAACAAGACCAACAAGAAAATAACCAGAAACAACAACAATCTGAGAATATTTACAACAAAGAAGACTCAAAAGTTATAGAAAGTTTAACTGGATCGCCTAGAAAACGTTTGGAGGGAGAAATTGGAAAAATCGAAGGTGTTTATAATGTAGGTCAACGAATTCGTGCTTTAAATGGAGAAAATCTGGAAATAGGAGATAAACGAGGAAGTCATAGAAAACCAAATGGATCTGGTGCTAGTTCCGATTATGATAAAACTGGAGGGCAATCTTCGAATGCAGATTCAGGAAGAGGAAGTGCAGCTTATTCTAGCGGTCGTCGTGTTGGTAATGATACAAGTACAGAATCTTCGGATACACATCAATTACCTTCAAATAATTACCGGGAATCCGTATTACCTTCAGGTAATATATTAAACTTGTGCAAGAATTAATACGCAATTAATTATTTTGAAAATTATAGGTCATGATAATGAATGGGTTGACATTGTTGAAAATGAACTCCGACATATTTTGGAACCAAAATTACATGAATTATCTTTACAAGGTAATAACGTTGGGGTAGCTAATTCAACTGTTAGTGAAAGTATATCTTCAATGACTCCTCCGTTACCTCCGTTATCTCCAGGAGAAGGGTCATCACCGAATGTAACTCCACGGAATTCTACAAGATACAAACATAGCAGGTACGCAAATTGGCGAAACTTTTTTGGACTTATATAATTTGTTAGAAGTTAAAAAAATGCTATGATTAATAAATGGATTATTTTATTAGTTTACCATATGGAAGTAAACCCGAATACGGAATGGATAGTTATAATAAACCAATGAAGGGTACCGTTGGTCCAGGAATCGGTAGTACACGATGGCATGGTGGATCATCCCAAAAGCATCGTTCTAATAAAAAGTTGGACCATAGTTCAATTTTAAAAGGAAAACAAAGTAAGTATTTGTAATAATTTTGGAAAATAATCAATTAATCCATATATATTTTTTAGTTTTTGGATTAGATACAACAGACATCACATCAACAACTACGCGGTCTCTAGATTTAGAGTCAATGTTAGACGGACAAAGCGATTCCGATGGTGATATGAGTACAACTGATGCAAGAGCGATCCGTAAACAACTTGAGGGCTTAGAGAGCATGTATTCTGAGGTTAAAAGCAAAAAATTAAATACAACCACGACATATAATCATTTGTGGTGATCTAATTTTTATTTAATGATACAGGTACTCAAGCTACTTGGAGTAAAAAAGCATAGTGGTCGTTATCAACCGTCCGATCCCCGCTTCAGCAAAAGAAGGTAATTTATATAAATGTCTTAACATTCAACGTAATAACTTCTTCAATTATGGAATATTCTATTTAGGTATGGTAGCATGTCTTCGTTACCATCCAGTTCAGTGAGCAGTCGACCAATTCGCGATAAAAGAAGAGCTCATGATGACCGAAAAAAAGTGAAAGATATCCGTGGTATAAATAAGAGATTTCAACGCCTGGAATCGCATGTTGTCACTTTAGCGAGATCTGTTGCGCATTTATCTTCCGAGATGCGGACTCAACATTTAATGATACAAGAAATGGAAAATATAAGAGGAGAAATATCAGCACTAAGGACCCAAACAAATATGTTAAATGTCCGATCGCAATCAACCAGTCGAGTGCCAAGTGGGTCCAAAGATTTACCCAGTTTGGCGAATCCGACGAGGGTCAAAAAATTGACGAAGTTTTTTGGAGATGAGCCGCCATTGTTGAGGCTATTTTTGAAGAAATTGGGATATGAGGTAAATATTATTTTATTTAACTCAATTGATAATTATTAATTTGATTTTTTAATGTAGAAATATGCAAATGTTTTTGAAAACGAAAGAGTAGGAATGGTAGAATTACCATACCTTAGTGAGGAGAGACTTCAGAAAATGGGAGTTCCTTTAGGGCCACGATTAAGAATTATGCAAGAAGCTCAAATCTCTGTTTGTAAAGATAACACTCTTTGCATTGTTTAAATATTATACATGTTTAATTGTATATAAATTTAATTACAAAATGGCGGCTCATGTAAAAATATTTCGGATATTTGTAAATAAAATAATATATAAGTTATATTTTTATCTTTATATGTTAAAATGTTATATTTATATTAGAATTTTTTTAGTTTTGCCAATTTTACCAAAGATAAGGCTATTAATAATCAATAATACTTTAAATTGTATTGGGTAAATTAATGTATTATAAGCACATATATACTTAATTTATATTAAAAGTTTTATACTAGCTTTAATAAAATATTTTTGTACATTATTATATTTATTTATTTATCCTTCCTTTACTATATTAAATTTTTATACAATAAAATTTTAAATATGGAATCCAGAAAGGAAGTTTCTTTTGAAATGAAGAATTTAATAGTTAAATGGTTAAATTAAGAAATGAAGACAAAAGTTATGCAGAAATTGCAAAAGTTGTAGAAAAAAGCCGGTCAATTGTTCAGAAAATTATTATAAATTGCAATAACAGAGAAAAAATATAAAATAAGCCTGGAACTGGACGTTGCGTTGGATATTGCGCAAGAAAGACGTACGAATAATATTAGAGAAAGTTAAAGGTACTCGAAGAATAAGTGCTCCAGCATTATCTGAGGAAATAGAAAAAGCAGTAGGTAAAAACAGTAGCTCAGAGACCATTCGCAGAGGTTTAAGATCTCATGGATTTCATGGGAGGGTACCGCGAAAGAAGCCTTTTATAAGTAAAATTAATCAACAAAAAAGACTTGATTTTGGAAAGAAATCCGTGGAAAATGACTTCGAATTTTGGAAAATTGTTTTGTTTTCCAATGAAAGTAAATATAATATTTTCGGATGTGATGGGAAAGGGAAAATATGGCGTAAAACAAATGAGAAATTAAAAAAAGAGAACCTAGTCCCAACCGTAAAACATGGTGGAGGAAATGTCATGGTATGGGGGTCCATGGCGGCATCTGGAGTAGGAAGATTAGTTTTCTATGGATCACATGACATATTTAAGCATTTTTTTAAGCAATCTGCTATCATCCGACAGGCAATTGTTACTTCCAGATCAGTGGTATTTCTGGCAAAACAACGATCCAAAACACATTGCAAGGAAAGTAAAGGAATGTTTACTGTATAATGTCCCAAAACAACTCAATCTACCACCTCAGCCACCGGATTTAAATCCTATCAAACACCTTTAGAACGAAGCGGAGAAAAAAATAAGAAAATGTAATATAAGTTTAAAAAATTCTTTAAAAACGCTCTGTTACAAGCTTGGGAAACAATAACATCTAGCGGAACTGAAAATCTAGTATTATCAATGCCAAAAAGATTCAAATCTGTTATAGAATGTAATGAAGGACCTACAAAATTTTAAATTTTTTATGAATCTATCTTTGATTTTTCAAGAACGTTCCACTCAAAAACATTAAATTAAATACAGACGACAGACTTATCAGTTTTGAACGTACTACTTCAAAAGGCCATAGTAATTTTAGAAACCGTTTTAGTAAAAAAAAATATATCTTAGCTTATCATAGATGAATATATTTTACTGACAAACACATGTATGGAATTGAATTTAATATTGTTGTGTATAATGTTTTAGCACGCTACTGATTCTGACGCAAAAATTAACGGGGAAACCCAAAGTACATAATAATAACTTCCGAATGAGTACGAGGCAAAACGAAATGGTAATCTTTATTTTTGCGCAACAGTTCTCAGTAACATTCATAAAATGTAGTAAACAGACATACGTATTAGATAAAATTAAATATTATAATATTTTGTACATTATTTAAATACAAAATGATACCTTTAATTAATTGTACTTCTAAAATCGGTGCTTATATTTTAATAACATTAAATGCTGTAAGTATTTATTTAAATCTAATATTATTAATATTTCTTATTAAATTTATGTTTTTAAAGATTGCAGCTTTATGGACAAATTGTGTATTTATTATGAACTTAAAAAAGTCTATGAATTGTGATTTTTTGTATTTATCACAATGCTATAGATTTGATCATATTTTATTGACAATCCAACTGACATACTTGTTGTTATTTATTATTGTCAATTTATTATTACTACGAGGATTTCTAAAAGTACGTGTTTAAAGTTAACCGTTTATTTTATCATATAATTTATTTAAATTTTAGTTTTCCAAAAAGTGTTTAATACCATGGTGCAATTTAAAAATTTGCGAGTTTGTTGTAATTCTTTTTGGAACTATTAAATTATACATGGAGTCAAGTTATGATGGATTAATACTTTTAGGATTAATAACTTTAGGTATGTTTTATATTTAAGCAAACAATTATAAAATTTTAATTATACCTTGTTTTTTAGTTTTAAATATTTATTTATCATTAAGTGTTTATAAAGCGTATAAAAAAATTAAAATAACTCAAATGTTGAAATTATATGAAAATGAGTTAGAAGGAATTATACATAACAATGATGAAACAGGGCAAATAGACATCATAGATAATATAAAAAATAACGAAAATAATAAAGAATTAATTAAAGAAAACAATGATTTTGGGTTAATTAAAGAATTCGAGGATAAAGTTATAAATACTCACAATGTTAAAACAGAAGATGCAGCTAAACAAATCATAAACATATANATAGAATATTTAATAATAATTTATATGTAAATTTTGTATTATATTTATATTAAATAACATTTAATAAATATTTTTTTAATTTAACCACTATACTTAAAAGAGAATAGTTTTTAGCACGCTACTGTGTGTCACGTAAAAGTAAATTGGGAAATCCATCCACAAGTTTCTAACAACAAACGAGTTTAAACGAGATACAACGAAATATCACATTTATTTTTGTGCAACATTTCGCAGTGACATGGCGTAACAAACTTAAATCAAATATTTTGAGTAATATTTAGATAAAAATGATAACTTTAATTAATAGTTCCTCTAAAATAAATATTAATTTATTTTTAATATTAAGCAGTGTAAGTTTCTATTTAAAGTTAATGTTATATTATTAAAAATCAATTTATAGATTGCTTGTTTCTGGACAAATGGTGTTTTCCTTGTAAATTTTAGAAATTCTCTGGATTGTTTTTTTTCTTATAGTACATCACAATGTCATAAAATTGTTATTTTATTGACAATTCAATGGACATACTTATTATCATTTGTTATTGTTCATTTATTGTTACTACGAGCAGTGCAACAGGTACGTAAATAAATCAAATTATTAATTTTTAGTTTAAAATATTTTATTTTCAGTCATCGATAAACTGTTTAAAACCATGGTGGATTTTAAAATTTTGTGAGTTCGTTATTATTTTTGTAACTTTTATGTTACATATGAAAAAGTATATTGAAGAGTTAATATTTTTAGGATCTATCGCTTCAGGTATATTTTGTAATGTGTAAAATTGTTATAGCATTTGAATTAATTTTTTTTATTATAGTTTTAAATATATATTTATCATTATGTGTTTATAAAGCATATAAAAAAATGAAAATAGCTGAAATTTTGAAAAGTTATGAAGAAGAACTTCAAGGAGTTAAAACGACTAAACATTACGAAGATAATATAAAAATGTTTGAAGAAATTAAAAAATAATAATTTGATGAGAAACAATCATATAATTCCTTACATTTATATTTTAAGAATAATACAATTAATCTTAAATATCGTTTACTAAATATATAAACTACCTTAGAATATTTAAAATAACTAATTATTTTGTATTTATTTTTATGAAATTAAAATATATTTTTACATTTGCATATGTATAATTTATTAATTAAAAATAAATATGGCATCTCAAGTTCATGATAGAATCAAGGGAGTACACCACTTTGGCGCTCGGAAAAATAAATATATTTTGGCGCAGGCTGCGCCGCGCAGCTATTAAGTATATAAAATAATTTTTATTTGACACATACAGTGGATAGCAAAAGTATTCGTACTCTC
>NEEE01005821.1:30064-46158 GCA_002278615.1 Pogonus chalceus | reverse complement strand
TAAAACAAATAAATATATGAAAAAGTCATACATTTTTGTGTTAAGTAAAATAGTTGCTTTTGTTTTGCACACCACTGTATATGTACGTGATTAATATTAATTTTTATAAAAATTACGCGATAATAAAACATGCAGAAAGAATAATAATTATAATTTGTATTAATCTTCACCAATAAATCTAAATAATAAAACGTTTATATTGTATATTTATTTTATAAAATATAAAATACGTTTGACATCACACGTAGCATTTTTTCATAAAAAACGAGGTTGTTTTAATGTTATTATATAAAAATGATGTTTTAAATATGCAAATTTAATAACGCTATTTTTAAATTGTTCTTTGGCATTTAAATTAATTTAAATTTTTAACGATTCAACTTTAGATAATATATTAAAGGAAATATTAATATTAATAATTTAAAATATAAATAATATTAATGAATAAACCTTTTCAACTAAACTAAATTATATTTTAATATTTTACTAAAAAAATTATTGTAGATTTCGTTCTTATTTTTGAAATGAATTATATAAAAAACAGAATTAAAAATTATAAAATCAGTGAAAAATATTGATTTTATTAAATTAAAGGCAAAATAATCAATTAAAAAAAAAAATAGCCGCAAAAGAAGTTTTATTTGGATATAAAATTAAATTCACTAAATTTTTAATTCAATTTCTAAATTGTATTTATTTAAAAATATTATAGATTTGAGAAAATAAAAATCAACTGAGGAATTAAA
This sequence comes from Pogonus chalceus, assembly GCA_002278615.1. NCBI lineage: Eukaryota > Metazoa > Arthropoda > Insecta > Coleoptera > Carabidae > Pogonus > Pogonus chalceus. The sequence goes on along the minus strand of NEEE01005821.1, from coordinate 45,412 downwards.
TAGATAGAAAAGTTAAAAATAATACAATTTTTTTTCTATTTTCTATCTTATTATACATCTCACATAAATTAAATAATGAAATTATTGCATATTTATTTTTCCTAGAAATTAAATTTAAATTTTGGTTAATAGTTATTTGTGTATTAAGAGCGCAAAGTGGGACATTGTCGAATGAGAGATTGTTGCCGCGCTCCTAAGTCGCGCGGCATTTTCTCGAAATCGACAATGTCCATTTGCGCTCGAAATACACACAAGATTTTTTCTACAGTCGCCACAAACTTTAAGAGATATTTGAAATTTGTTTTTAGTGTTACTGTGATGTCACACTATTGCTATCTTTGCACACTATAGATTGTTGTGCGGAGTGAGATAGGAATATTAGTTTCGCCGTGACATTATATTGATATTATATATCAATTGTAGTTAAACTGAACACAATTGATTTTTTAATATCTTTTTTTTTTATAAATTAAACGAACTTTATTTTAAAATAACAAAAAAAATATCATTTGTCGTTATTTTCTATTCTTACTGAGCTACTCAATCTAATCTAAGTATTTTTAATTTCGTTTTTGTAAACGAATGCCCTATTTTATTTCTATACTCCTTAGCAGGGCATATTTTGTTTGGTTTTGTAGGTAACGACAGTGGCGAGCGTTTTTATTTACTTTGTCGCTCTAGAGCGGCAAAGTACCATTTTGCGCACACAAAAGAGGGCGCAAAACGCCTACTTTGTATAGCGACTGTAGAAAAAATACTTTTTCTTTCATAGCATTAAAGAATTTATACCATTCTTGTATAAATTTGCACAACTGTGAGGTATTATTATTCACTAGTAAGGTAATATGATGTTTAAATTATTAAATTATTTTTTAATTCATAAAATATATATCTAAAATTTTATTAAGGTTTTTTTGGTTGCGATATTTTTAAACGCAACTAAATTTAAAGTATTAGAGAAAGTATATAGTTTCGCCACGAAATAATGTAATTGTGTAATCATTGTACATTTACATGATAACGCCTCGTGATCTGAATAAAGTGAAACGTACTTCTTATTTTTATTATTAATAAGTATGTCGATTAAGTGTTAAGAAGATGAAAATAATAATAACGTATGTCGAAGTAAAATATCCGCTTATTATTATGTAATTACGCTGATTCGTGGCGACGACTATAGTCTTGCATGGCTATTTTGAATTATGCCTCATTCCAAACTTATTATTATAGTAATGGGGAATTAATTTTCAAAAATCATAATTGCTTGGTTTAAAATAGTTTTCATATCTGTTGCTAAGTTTTTGTTTTGTAATTTATAAATTCCTTAAACTTCCTGATAAGAAAAAAATTTGAATAATAAAGAATAAGTTATATTAATAAAATAATAATTTAAAATGCATCAATACACTAATAGCTACCCAAGAATTTGTTTAAGTTATAAATAAAACATAAAATATTTTTAATTAAACTTGAAAAAAATAAATATAGTTATTAAAGTATTATTTCAGTCAAATTAATAAAATTATTACTTTATTACTGTCATTATACAAACATGAAAATAAATAAAATTAATTTCATTCAACAACATATTTTTTAAATTAATATCATCACAACAAAATTAAATATTTATTTTACACAAAAATAATTTCGTAAATTAAAAACAATTAAATCTACATTTTCTTTTATATTATTCATAATATAAAGTAATAAAAAATATTTAAAACAATTATTATATTAGTCATATGCAATTATAATGAAGATGTTGCAGAAGAGTTATTAATAATAGCATATTATTATTATTATCATGTATTATAATCAGTATATAGTTATATATAGCTAATTTTATATCTAATTTTCATGTAGATGATGATGTTCTTCGTAATAATTAATATGTTTAATTATCTGTAGCTAATTTTCATGAATATATAGGTATTGTTATGTGTAAACACATTGTAATTTTTAAATTATACTATAAAAGTAATTTTATTTTTAGTAAATGTATTTTTAATAGTTTATTATTAGTTAATTTATCAGAACAACTAAATAAATTAAGACTTAATTTTGTAACTTGAACGTTTAAATATTTTCCTATAAATAACAAATTTTACAGTTATCTAAACAAATAAATTTTTATGTAATAATTAAGAGTAGGTTTTTTTTTATATTTATAGCAGTGTGCCGCAATTGCAATGATTCGTGGAAACTCGAATACAATAATTTCTATTGTTAACTGTTTTTTCTATTGATTATATAATAATTTTGCGGTTTTTTATACGTCCGAGAGAAAATTTAATTGTAGTAATATTGTCGATAAATTTATTACTTATAACAAGTTATTATTGTAATAAATTTTTTTAATTAATATCTAGTAAACTGTGACGTACGTTGTTTTGTTGTTTTTTGCCGCCATGGTTGTAGAAGGTTTTATTTATTTTATAGATAAATAGATACTTTAATATTTAAATAGTAAGTTAACTGGCGTTAATAATTTTTATTTAGTATTCATAACTTTTATCTTTTCACATTTTTCGTACTGTTTCTAAATTTGTGTTAAAATTAATTTATTGTAGAATTTTGGTTATTAGGCCATTATCAGAAGTACTACAGAAATATTACAGAAGTTTGTTAATACATTATAATTTTTATATTCATCAATCTGATAACAAAAGTGTGGCATTAAAATTCTTAGAAATGAAAAAAATCCAACATTATAGTATTATTTAATTTAAATACAAACTCACAAATACATTTTAAAAATATAACATGAACCTTTATTTTTTAATAGCGTTAAATTCAAAATACTTACTCTTATTAAAGAAAATACTGTTAATTATTCGGAAAATTTGTAGTGATAAAGTTAACATATATTTAATTTCAAAAATAAAAATATGTATAAATCGGCCTTTCATTTAAATGACACAATCTAAATTTAAATTAAGGATGTAACCGAGGTGGTTTTATTGGAACCGAAGTCTGAGTCGGAGTTTTTGAATTTGGTTTATCGGAGTCGGAATCGAAACTGAAGTCGGAGTTGGAGGCGGTGTCACAGGTAGTGGCAGAAAAGATATGTTTTAAGAGCAAATAAAAACAATATTCATTTAAACTGTTTAATTTTAATAAGAAAATAATCAATCTACACAGGCGATGAAAATCAAAAATAATATATTTTCAATAACAGTTAGCAAATTAAATCAAATGAATTGACTCTAAAGGTGGAATATTATATTTAATAAACAAAAGCTTCGCAGCTTTGTCTTCATTTAATCTATTTCTTAAAGCGTCATAGATTAGACCTCCGATTTAAAAGTTTCGGAGCCGAAGTCGGAACCGGAGGTGTAATAACAATCGGATGTTCCGACATATCGGAATCGGAATCGAAGCTCCGTAACATCCCTAGTTTAAATACTGTTAATATATATGAATATTTGCATATGTATATATAAGGGAATTGTATACTCGTGTTTGGTGTATTTTAAACTTTAAATTTATAAAAATAAGTATAATTATGTAATCATTGTACGTTTACATAATACGGACCCGCGATCTGAAATCTTTTATGTATTCTGAAAAAGCTGTTGTTGTTATTTACAGGAAAACTTTGCAAAGAAGTAACCAATGTAAATAAATAAAACCTGCTTACAATACATAAATAATTTTTCGAATAAAGTTGCGACGTACTTCACATGAATGAGAAATATGCTAACTAAGCGTCAAGAAGTTGAAAAAGATAGTAGCATATTTCGAAGTAAAATATCTGCTTATTATTATATAATTACATTGATTCGTGGCGACGACTATAACAATACGTATTTACTCTTTTTTCTGTTTATTCGAGTGAAGTTAGTCTTCTTTTAATATTGAATTTTTATTATTTTCAATCCTTGTAAATATTAATCAGTTTTAACTTTTCAATGCGCACTTATCTGCAGTTTTCATCATTTTTCATGTAGATAATTATCCATTTGTAATTTAAGTACATAAAACCTTATGACTACCCTTAAAGATGATCAACTTTGGATGTCCATTTCATAGCAATTATAATAAAATATTCAAGCCACAATAAATCGAGGGTGACAACCTGGGATACTTTCCTTGTACGAATAATTCCAGTTTAATTTAAATATGTTAGATGACATATTTATAAATAAAAAAAAACATACTTACAACTTAATAATTTTTGATCTGACAAATTCAAGGTTTTCCGCCCTCTATCATACTCAGATATTAGAAAATATTTCATTGATAATCTGTAATATTTCTTACAACAGATAATGATTACCTTTATAACTTTATTAAAATTGGTTAGCTATTTCGATTGCATATATTTGCTTCTTTATTTCAGAAATGTCGTCAAAGATACTAGCAGTCCTTTCCCGTAAAAAGACTGTCTCAGATGATGAGCTCGGCGAATCTAAATTAGCCAGAGTATTAACAATACTTGATTTAACAGCGTTAGGAGTTGGAAGTACCCTAGGATTAGGTGTTTATGTATTAGCAGGAGCTGTAGCTAAATCTGAAGCAGGTCCAGCTGTTTGTATAAGTTTTTTAGTAGCTGCTATTGCATCTGCAGTAGCTGGTAATAAAATAATAAACTTAACCCAAAGTATGAAGTTTTATTTACAATTTTTTTAGGATTATGTTATGCGGAATTCGCAGCTCGTGTTCCTAAAGCTGGTTCAGCTTATGTTTATAGTTATGTTAGTGTTGGGGAGTTCGTTGCTTATGTCATTGGCTGGAATTTAATTTTGGAATATGTTATAGGTAAGATTTTCCAACTTGATTAACATATAACGAATACTTTCCTGTGTCATTTATCATTTTTACTAACAATAATTATTGTACTTTTTTATATAACTTTATAAAAATTTCCAGTTTTTTTTTATTGTTGTTTAAAAATATTCGCCAACACACAATGACCGGTATATGTTTTTCGAATAGCCTTGGTCAATTATTTATTAATTTTTTTTTTTTTTATATTATATTTATAAATATTACGACTATAAAATATAAAATTTATTATATTTTAATATAAAAACTCCACAAATTTATCTAATAAAAATTCTTTAAATAAATAAATGAATTTGTGTATTTATTAGATGAAGAAGTGAAATTTTTAAAGAAATTTATTTACTAAACTCATTATTAAAATATAATTATTTATTTTAGGGAGAGTAAGTTTCATATGTAGTATAAATATTTTAATTGTTATAATAAAATAGTAGTTATGCAATAATTTTACTTTTAATGAGAAACTCAATCAAAAATATTTTTTATTAAACTAGAATCTTTTTAGTCCTGAATATTTAAATTTTTTCGTTTTATTTTAAAAATATTTTATAATATTTACATGAAGTTCTGCTTTTTTTAACGTCCCCCGTGTTATTTTAGTATTATTTCCGTTCAAGTAATAATATTTTTAATTTATTAATGTCATAAAAACATGAAAAACAAATATTTTTTTTTTTTGCAAAATTAATTACATCTATTTCGCGATTCATATTGTACTTTTTTACACGGTTTTCCTTTAACATTATTTTCGAAATGATGGTTTCAAAAAATGGTAAATCATAACAATTAAGAAGAAAATAATGATAGTAATTAATTTTTTGCATTTTTTAACGATATTGTATTTTTTAATTCCATACCTACGTAAAATTAAAAATACATGCTTATAGTCGTCACCACGAAACAGTGTAATTGTGTAATCATTGTTCTTTTACATGATATCATTTTTTTTTTCTTTCGAAAAACAAAATTTCACAGTATGTTTACTAAGCATAAAGAAGATAAAAAGATAATAACGTATATCGAAGTAAAATAACTGCTTATTTTTATGTAATTACATTGATTCGTGGCGACGACTATAAGCATTTATATATTTGATCATTTTACAAATTTTTCAGGATACCTTACTTTTTTACTTTGTTTTCGATTTACACGGTTTTATGATGATTCTTTTTTTAGTGTAGATTAGGAGATAAATGTATTTTTTAAATAAACTAATTTTATAAATTAACAACATTCGAATCTACAATTTTGGCATTCGTTATTAGCAAAAATTTGTCTCCCGTATTGTGCTCTATCTTTTTCTTTATTATATTGCTATGTAGTTTCATTTAAACAAATTTTTATTTAGTTTTATTAGAGAAATTATGTTATCAAAATAAGTTCCACAAATAAAATTCTATTTATAACAAATATAAGAATAAAATAAAACATAATAATTGCAATGCAAATATTTATTTTCTAATTTTAGGTACTGCAAGTGTAGCAAGAGGCCTTAGTAATTATATAGACGCATTAACAGGCAATGTAATGAGAGATACATTCACTCAATATATGCCAATTGATATTAATTTCCTATCGTCATATCCAGATTTTTTCTCGTTTATTATTATCATGTTATTAGCAGGTATGTTGCATTATTTATTTCATTTATATAACTATAAATACATACATATGTCTAATTGCAAATAAAATATATTATTTAACTTTGGTATATTTTTTATGAATTAAATTTATAAAAATAATATTTTAATATTTAGTACCGTTATGAAGAAACAATAAAATAAAGTAAAGTACCATTTATTTACCATGAATATATAATAAAATTCAATATAATGAATATTTTATAAACTGGACGTGTTAAGCATAATTTTATTTTGTATTTATTATTCAGAAAAAATAGGTTAAGGTTTAAATATTACAAGCAGTTGTTAAATTTTTAATTTCATGTTTGACAATGTAATACATATATTTATTTGTTTACAATTTCTCTTCCTTCAAGATTCATTTATATTTACAATTTAATTATTTGCATTTATTGTTTCGAAATAATAAAAAAATATTTAATATTTATAAGTTAAGATAAAAAATATTTGTTCCTTCTATTCTAAAATGAAATATTTAACTATTTGATATTTTACATTAGCATTATTCTTTCAGAAATGATTATTTAGGTTTTTCTTTTCAAAAGGTAATAATTAATTTTATTTAAAGCCTGTATTTTTATGAATTTTAATGTAATAAAATCGAATTAGTAGGAAATATAATATTAGTGGTTGTTTCTACAAAAAAATATTTCACTTTTGGTATTACATTTATTTCATTTAAACCTCACTATTTGTATTAACCTATTTCGAATCGATAATATTTCAGGAAATAGAAAACTTTATGGTATTTTTAATACAAATATTGATAATGTGATAATATTAATTACACAAATAATTCATTTAATTAATCTTTAATACTATTTCGAAATTCATACCATTTTTGTATAATTTTAAAACATAGAATGATTACATTCTGCGCAACTGTGCAGTATTATTATTTCACAAGTGATGTAATAATTTAATCTCAACTTTGTCTCATAATGCATAACCCCAAAGTGGCGACATCTAGTACCTATTTTTAAATTATTGATATACATATATTTCAAAGTTCTTTTTTTTTTTTTTTTTTAATTTAACTAAATTTATAGTATTTGATACAGTATATTCTGCAACATGTTCGGAATAGCTATTCTGCTTTCGTGTAACCGTAACACTCGAATTGAATTATGTTTCGTTCCAAACCTATTGCAGAATATACTACTATTATTAAAGTCAATATTTTTGTTTTTCATTTAACAAAATAGTAATGGCAAAATATACTATTGAAATAATGAACAATGTCAAACTATTATCTATTGTATGCATCTATTTCATGAAATATCTATTTTTGAATATTCGGAATATAGAAAGCATTTTTAATATTATGAAATAGCGTTATTCCAGAATATATCTCTACAACGGAATATTTTTTTCTATTTTATAAATCTACTTTATAAAATACTATATTTTCGAAATAATTATTTATTCTAAGACTACATAATAATAAAATTTATTTGATGGGCATTATTTTTACTAACCTTTTTTTTTAAATAAATGTAATGCTGACAATGGTAATATTTACGGCGTTAATTCATTTAAAATAAGTAAAAAAATATATTATTTTGTTTTTAATTCAATAAAACTACCTAAGTTAATTAAAAAAAATATATATTTTTTATGAAATGTAGTTCTTTTATAAATATTGCAATTTTTGGAAAATTTTTGGCAATATTATTATTAACAAACTTCCAAAAAACAAGTCAATGTATTCATGTTTATTTGCTTTTAGCAAAGTAATATTAATAAACTAATTACGTGCAATTTTATTTATCAAATAGAGGTATTTAAATTTTCTGTAAATATTTAAACGACAAATTCTTTTATTTATTAATTTGAAGCAGACATGCAATATAAAACATCATAATAAAAATATATAAATAACACCTTGCAGATAAATCTACTTGCAAATATGAATAACACATATTTTTATTATGAAAATCTGTAATAAATAAATGAAGGACTTTTAACATTGACTTAAGCGAAAGTAGATGTTTATATTTTAGCATAAATAAGATGTCAATGACCCAGCTTCAATTGCGAATTTTTATACAGGTTATTATTATAATAAGAACATGTTGATTGCGTCATTTTGCCATTATCATTCTTCATTTATTTTATGATCTGCTTGACCCAGCCATCTATAATTTTGTATTTATGGCTTAATGTAATTTTTACTACTGAAATTTACATTTTTATACAATTCAATAAACTGATCATTTCCATAGAGTATAAACTAAAATTTCTTTTATATAACTGTAACTGAAGAAAATTTAAAAACACTTTAGCGAATATTGGTTTATAAAAAGAAAAAAATATTAGTTTATTTTGCAAATTTAATAACTGATTTCCAATTTTTTGCTTTTGATCTAATTCAATATATTTTCAAATTTCTATCATATTTTAATTTTTCTTCTTTTGAACTATACACTAGATAAAAAAAAATACTGTGATTATATTTTTATTCAATTTTTAAAATCATAGTCGCACTAGATTAAAAATATTTAAGGTTATTCGATTAATATACTGCAAGTAAAAAATAAAAAATAAATTTAGAGGTTATATTTGCTAAAAAAACATAACAAAATTGAAACAAAAGTTTTTTGTTATAGATATAAAGTATTTTTTCAATATAGTTAATTTAGTTTAGTAAACATGAGTACTTATTAAGTTGTTCGATATACTTTATAATTAAATATTAAATAACTACTAAAGTTTATTTTAAAATAAATAAAAGGACATTTGTAATTTATGAAGACAAAGTTTTGTAATTATCAATTTTAAAGTTATTAGTCATATTATTTTATGAAAAACTATAGATAATTTTAATGTACTTTTTCTTTGACGCTAGTTGGTAATTTATGATAAAAAACTTTTTTAATAATCATAATTTCAAAGTTATTATTTAGATTATATTATAAAAGATATATTTTCAATTTGAAGCTACTAAGTTACTAAATTATAATTAATTGTACTTTACAATGTATTGTCAATATAATGTTTAAAGAAAAAAATTATGTTTTCAATTTTTTATACTTTTGAATATATTAAGGGAGGAAATACAAGTACAATATAAAAAAAAAAAAACATTTCACTTTCATAAATCAATAGTTAAACTTGTAAAAGATATTGTGTCCAAGAAATATTAGAATATTTGTAAAAGAACAGAAGTTACAGGCGCTTTTGTTTCTGAACGTTTAAGACAAGTACATTTTCTTGAAAGCTTAAAACTTTATTTCAGAACAATATTTTTTAAATCGCTGGGGAATGTAACTTAGTTGTTTGTCAGTTTTTACTGTACAACTTTTACATATACTTATTCGTAGTTGTTTTTTATTTAGTATGAACTTAATAAAGCGTTAAAAGCAACAAAGTATACGAAAATAACAGATGGAATTTGTACTAAAGCAATTTCTTAATTTACATTATAGTATTTAATTAAAAAATTAGGTGTAGGCTAAAGGAAATTTAAGAGAAAAACAGAATTTTTGTCCCTTTTTCTTACAATGCAAATACTTTGAAATGTAGAATCTCCAACGCGGGGAAGTCCATTGTTTACAAATATATATTAACAATGCTATTTTCTAGGCATATATTTACATAGATTAACTATTTTTAATTTTCCGTATGGTGTACAAAACCACGCAAAAAGTTTCAGATGAATTGAATTTATTACTTTGCTCTTAAACTAGTCCTCAAAAACCTATATGACCTTAAATTTATCAAATTTCTCGGCCTGAATTTACAAATTTTATAAATAAATTAAATATAAACGTGTAAATTAAATAAAAACAAATTAAACATGGCTATAAATTGCAATTTACAACGGTTTTTCCATTCTATTTAAAGATATTTCCTATTGATAAACATATTTATACCAATCACTCAGTATAAATTACAGTGAGAGTTATTTCAAAATATTTTTTCACTGGGATTCCCAAATATATGTATGTAGCAAAAACAAATGATTTCTTTTTTATTTTGGCATTAACAAATTCTTCAGGCAAGTGTCCATTCACCTTTTTAAAGTACTTCAAAATCAGAATGTAAATTAACACATGTTCATTGTCAACATGCATTGGTATTACTATTTTAATATTATTGTCGTACAGTGGCGTGCTAGGTAAATATTTATAAATATTCCATTAAAAAAATATGATAATGTAGAATAATTTTGTTGAAAATGAAAATTATATCAAAATATGTGTATTTTTGATTAATCATAATAAAAAAAAGTCAAATAAATAGTAAGAAATGTGATTATTTGTCATTTTTTTATCGATAAAATTATATAAAAAGAAGTATTATATTTAACTGTTTTATATAACGTAAAAATCTAAAGAATTTGTAATTAGTTGCAATTATGATTGTTCTAATTATATTTATTTGTTACAGTTTTGTTATCTGTAGGAGTCAAGGAATCTACAACTTTAAACAATTTATTTACGGCCTTAAACTTAATAACAGTAGTTATCGTTTTAATTGCTGGTTCTATAAAAGGTAACATACTATTTTTATTTATACTTATATTCAATTAAAATTATATGTAATTCTATCACAAACGTTAACTATTTATTAATTATCATTAGAAATTCAAGGTATTCAACTAAATAATATAAAAAAAAAAAAAAATGCAAGCAACCTAGAGAATGGAATAAATATTTTAAAATTCCATATTTTATTAATACTTTTCACAAACATGTCATTCAATAGAGAAAGTTTAAAAAGTTATTTTGTTTACTGTTTTTTATTTCGTCAGATGTTTCATTTTATTCGCGAATCTTTATTTATTATTTTGCAATAAAAACAAACTAGTTTAAAAGGTTATTCGTTTTTGGAAATGTATGTAATTAAATTATCATATAAACAACGTAATTATTATTTATTAATCTAAAATCATAAATTTGCAATTTTGAAATTTCAAGTTCAAACTCGCAATATATTTATATAAGCCTTGAATAGAGCATTTAATTATTTTTTTTTTATTTCTTTTGTCTAATAAAATATTTTATCCGAGATTTATTAAAAAAAGTTCCGTAAAATATGCAACTTTTAATACAGTTTAAAAAATTTTGTTTTTAGCGGATGTAAAAAACTGGCAAATTCGTAAAGAAGATATTCCACCTGATGTAAAAAATGCTGGAGAAGGAGGATTTTTTCCATTCGGATTTGCAGGAGTTATGGCAGGTGCTGCCAAATGTTTTTATGGATTTGTAGGATTTGATTGCGTTGCTACGACAGGAGAAGAAGCAAAAAATCCACAAAAGTCCATTCCAGTTGCTATTGTTTTATCTTTATTGATTATTTTTTTGGCGTATTTTGGAATTTCCACTGTACTTACTATGATGTGGCCGTATTATTTACAGGTAAGGACATGTTTATCATTGCGAATATTTAAAGTAATATAAAACAAAGGCCTTAGGCAGAAGTGAATTAGGAGGCCCAAATACAATAAAAATTACTTGTATAAAACAGGTTTCTTGATAGATGTTGTTAACCCGTAAAAAAATATAAGAATTTCGGGGCCATTCAATTATCAGAGGCCCTGAGCAATTGTAATATCTACTCATAGGTAGCATATAATATCAATAAACAAATAAACACATTAATATGAAGTAAATAAAGAAAAAGTTCAGAAATATTGAAAAAAAATTCACTTACCTTCCATTAAGATAATTAAAATACTTATACTTCATGATAAAAGGTGTGTTCCTAATTGAAATTTTCTTGTACCTCAAATTAATTGAATAATGATGGACGTATATTGCAGAAAAATGATTATATTTTTATTTACGACAAAAAATGTCAAATATGATTAAAACAAATTAAATTAAAAATACATTTTCTTAATAAAACTTAAACTACTGGGCTGTTTTTAGCAAAAAGCTTAATTACAGCGGCATTAATATCACCAAAAACAGATGTTAATACTTGTAAATTTAATTCCTCATTAGTGAAACCCATCAGTTTTAAATGCTCCATTTGCAATTTATATCTTTCTTCTGGTGGTAATCTAGGATCAGAACAAGCCATTTGTGAAACCATTGTTGCCATGAAGCGAGAAAAGCTTTCTTCTTGCGGAGATTTTTTCGGCTCATTGGCTCCTTGACTGTTATCGGAAGAACTACCAGGATTATTTGCTCCTGTAAAATCATTGAATGATCCTAATCCTAGATTGCTTAATAAACCAGGTGCAACATTTTTCAATTGGTCTAATCCTTCCTGAATATGTAAAAGCGCATTAACAGCTTGAGGATTAGCCATCATGTTTAAAACTTCAGGGTTTTGGAGTTGTGTAATTAATTGTGGCATCATTGATTGTATATACTGTTGAAGTTGTGGATTATTTTTGTATAAAGGGTTCTCATTAATAATAGCTGAAGTCATTGATGGATCTGCTTGTAAAGCTTGTAACATTGTTTGGGTATAAGGTGCAGAAAGCATATTCTGAACCATTTGTGGATTTTCCGACATTTGTTGCAACAAACTGCTCATTTGAGGGTTATTAAAAATGTTTCCAGTTTCGGCGCGTTTTTGTGATTCCTGCATTTTAGATGCAACTGAGGAGAGTTTTGGTTCTTGGAAGGTGTTATAAATTGTAGGAAGAGTTGTAAAAGTTGTAGTACCATCCATTGGATTAGTGCCATCAAGATTTCTCATTAATTCTTGTAACATCGACGGATTTCTTGCTAATTCTGAAGTATGCTTTAAAAGTTCGGTATTATTCAACATAGTTCTAATTTCTGGATGACGTGTCATTAAATCTCTCATTTGAGGGATATTTTGGAGTAAAGATTTCATACTATCAGTTTCATTCATTAATGATTGAACTAAAGGGTTTTCTAAGACCCGGCGAAGTAATTCAGGATTACCGAGTAATTCAGTTTGTAATCGATTTTGAAGTTCCATAAAATTTGCAGATCCTAATCCTAACGATTCTAATCCAACAAGACCTCCAATTGCACCAAGTCCAAAAGGAGTTTGAGATATATCTGCTGGAGGTCTCTGCGGACCCGGTTCAGGCTCTCGAGGAGCAGTTTTAATAATCAAATGTATAGTCATACCTTGATGGACGTTATGCGTTTCCAATGTATCATCATCTTCCATCATTTTACCAGCAAAAATTAAACACAAATAATCCGGATCGGCGGAGAATTTATCAGCTGCAATTGCTTTAATATCTTTAATACAAGCATCTTCTTCTATTTCGATAACTTGTTTTTCTTTTGGGGTTTTTATAGTGATTTGAATTTTAGGTTTAGGTGGGGCTGGTGGTTCTGCAGGTTCAGGAGTAGGTTCTTTAGCAGGAATTTCAGTTTGTTTTTCTGTAGATGATGGATCACTTTGAGCATCTTGGGAACTTTGAGATTCTGAGGCATCTGCTTGAATAGCAGCAGTTGTTGATTCAGCTTCCTGAATTTGAATTGTTTCTGGGGGGTCGGTTTCCATAGTTGTTTCCATATCTAACGTAGTTTCTTCAGTCTGAAACAAAAGAAATATATTAAAACGGTTAATATATAACATAATTTTTATTTCAGAATGCTGATGCCCCATTTCCTTACGTGTTTGAACAAGTTGGTTGGCCAGTAATAAAATGGATAGTTACAGTTGGGGCAATATTTGCTCTTTGCACTAGTTTATTAGGAGCTATGTTTCCCTTACCAAGAATTTTATATGCAATGGCAAATGATGGACTTTTATTTAAATCTTTATCAAAAGTTCATCCAAGAACACAAACACCATTATTTGCAACATTAATATCTGGATTTTTAGCTGGTCATATCATTATTTTATTAAATAATAAATAGAATTTAAATAAATTTTAAAAATTTCAGGTGTAATGGCATTAATATTCGATTTGCAACAGTTAATTGATATGATGAGTATTGGAACATTATTAGCGTATACTATAGTTGCAATTTGTGTTTTGATTTTAAGGTAATAAATAAATAAATAAATATGAAACAAAAATAAATAAAACCTTTAAAAATAATATTATTTTCAGATATGAACAAGATTCAGATTATCAATATCCTCCAATAGAAACCGAGAAAGAGACAAATTTACCTTTATCGATGTTTAAAGGAATGGCCCAATTATTTAATTTAAATATGAATAAATACCCAACAGAGTTCTCATCAAACGTTACTAAAATTGCTATTATCTTATTCAGTAAGTTATTTACACAAACAAAAAATTGTTTATTGTTTTTAAACTTGAAAATAAATAGAAAAAAACCGTTTTTATATAGTTACTAAGAGTATATAATAGGCTATTAACTATTTTAACAAATGGTTCATTATTTCTATCTATGTATTTAGATATTTAGAGCACAAATGAGAATCGAAATCATTTAAATTTTGATATTGTAAATGATAAATACTTTTTAAGTGTCAATTATCATAACGGAATCGTTAGTTAAACGTTTTTTTATATAGTAAAGTCCAAAGTGTAATTATATATGATGAAAATAATGACGTATTAACTTTTTAAATATTTCTATAAATTATTTCAATGTTTGAATATGATAAGTACAAGTAATAAATACAATAAAAGAGTATTAATTTTTTTTTAATAATTTAGTGTTGTGATATCATTAAATACTTGACTATTAATTATTACTGTATCTCCAAACATATTTTTTCATGGCGACGCTATAGGATAGGTTAGGCGCAACAACTAATATTAATTATCCTACTTTAAAATGTATTTACAAAAAACTAAAAAGATAAAAATATTTGTGCTCTTTTACATAAACAAAAAACAATAAAAAACTAATTCGTTTTCATTGTTTTAATATGATAAGAATGAAGATTATTAAACTTTACGTTAGATGAAACGAAAGAGATACTTATAAATAACAAATAAAGGCGTGTCAGTTTAAAATTAATTAAATATATTCTATTTTATATTTTAATCT
>NEEE01005821.1:18058-30021 GCA_002278615.1 Pogonus chalceus | reverse complement strand
ATATTCTATTTTATATTTTAATCTTTAATTCTGAATATAATAAAAATAAATTTTGCTAAGTGCAAATGGACTTAGTTGTTTGTAAAACGTGTTATTTATTTAAAAATATGTTCAAACATTAGAGCAATATTAATATATGAAATTGAAATTTGAATATGTTATTAATGAGTAGTAAGTATATACGTAAAAATTAATTTTTTGAAAGAAATCTGACGTGCGCTTTCTTTAAATTGAATATTTTATATTTAGGTTACAAAAAATTAGATAAATAAATTTAAAAAACTTTAATTTATATTTATTAACTTTTGTTGATTATATAAAAATTACAAACAAAATATTCTGATGAATAGTTTTAAAGATATTTCTATATAAAAATCTGGAAATTCATTTAAATATCTATCAGCCATACTTGAAAATAAATAAATACATTATTTGGCGGATTTACACATTTGCCGCCAGTAGGCTATACAATTTTTGCCGCCCCTACTAACCTCTGCAATTTTTTAAATTTAAATGCACAAGACAAAGATATTTAACAATAATAAACATTTAGTTTTATATTAAGAAATACTATGAGTTATTTCCCACAAGAAGATACTAGTTTAAGGAAAAGGTTTTAAGTAACGAAATTTTTCAATATTTTGTATTTTTGTTCATATTTTTTTTTACATTATAACACTGCAGTAATGAATCTTATCTCATTTTATGCAGAAAAAAATTAGCTTTCATTTGATCTATAATTTTTATCTTAACATTACGTTTTGTGTCTTTAGACTGCCCTTAAGTTAACAATTATAATAATTACATTTTCTTTGTCAATGAAATTGCAATTTTATGATTCGTGCTCAGTCGTCATCATTACATCAGCTTTTTTTGTTAATATTTTTTATTATATTTTATAATTTTTGTGCCAAATTAGCCGCCCTCATAAAATTTGGCGCCCTAGGCTCCAGTCTACTTAGCCTGCTGGTAAATCCGCCACTGGATAATTGAAAAATTAAACTTAAAATCAATTTTAAATTTGGTAAAAACAATTTTTAAATCTTAAGAATTAATTTTTATTACCAATATATTGTTCAATAAAATTCAATATTTCAAAATTTACTATGAAATAGTAGTTATTTATGCATTTAGAGAGTAAGGTAATGGTTTAGTCCTTATAATGTAACTAATTTGAATGCACTTTATTATTGAGACGTGTACAAAACTTTTCTTACGACCATCAGTTACAAATTATTCAATCAATAATTTGAAAGTTGATTTCATATAATTTTCAAACAGAAATCAATAAAGAGCCAGGATACAATTATGTTGCTATGGAGACTGCTTGGTCATATTGTATCATTTAAAGTTGCATGTACCAATATTGCATAAATTTTTTAAATATAATTTATATTTTAAATATATATAGCGTGTCCCAAAAGGGTCAAGAATTAAACGTTCGAAAATCGTCTTTACAAAGAATTATAAGAAAGGATTTGCATCTTAAACCTTACAAAATTCAGCAACAGACTATCTTTAAATATGATATTAATTTAAATTTAAGGCACAAATTCTATTTTATAGAAGAAATAATATTTAAAACTCTTTATATTATCAAACTTGGTTGTGAGAAAAATATTTTTAGTATTTATGCATTTATTTGATTACAAAAACTATATTTATAAATTAGTTAAGTTAAAAATAAATAGATTTTTATATTAAATATAATATTTCAGGTATATTAGCCGTGGTATTTTGCAGCCTACTTATATTCGCAATAAGTTATTTAATGAACAATGAACTTTACAGCGTTACGTCCATCAGTATAATCAGTTTTATTTTACTGATAATAATTATAATTATTGGAAGACAACCTGTATCTAAAATCAAACTTTCATTTAAGGTAAGCAACACCTTCATATTTTTTGATAAACAATTTTTTTCGCTACATGACAACATCGAAATTATAATTATTTTAACTGATAAAAAAATTGTCGTATATCTACAGAATAATTAATTGGAATATTTCTGGAATTTTAGGTACCATGGGTTCCAGTAATTCCTTGTTTAAGCGTTATTATTAATTTGTATTTAATGTTGGAATTAGATGCACATACATGGATTAGATTTTCAATTTGGATGTTAATTGGTAAGATATTTTATTTTTAATTATTTAATTAAATTATTATTTTTTTTTCGTTATTAGGTTTTATTATATACGCTTTTTACGGTTTACGATTCAGTGAAGAAAAATTAAAAATGAAGAAAAAACAAGATGAAATAAAACGAAATGGTATTAAAACAGCTTCAAATAAATCCTTGAAAAGTAAAGATAATACAATTGTTGATGACACAAAAGAAATAACTAGATTTTAAGTTAATTAATGAAGTATTAAAATCAATTTAATGTAACATTAATCATAAATACATAGATGTGATATTTAATAAAATAGATCTGTTATTTTTGTAAAAATAAAATGAATGCTATATTTTTTACTATAAAATAGTATTTTGTATGTATATTATCGTAATATAAATATTTTATATTTTAATATAAATTTGTACTTTAAAAATATTAAATACTGTAAGAATTGAACATAAAATATATTGTCATGTACATATATTTAATTAATTAAGAATTCATGCGAAATAATTTTAATCAACAAATTATGCAATATTGTGTAATTAAGAAATATAGAATAAATATTTGTAATTACATAAATATATGTATAAAAATTCGAATTTGATATTATTTTTATAAAAAAATCAAATATTTTAATGAAACTATTATTCTTAAAGCATAATTTTAAATTATTATTATATAGAAATAAAATAAAATATTTTTTATAACTAATATAACTTTGTTCAAACTAAAAATTCTTGAATAAAATTGTTTATCATTAAAAATCAAAAAATACCTTTAGAAACGTAAAAAAAAATTTTTTCTTTCATAAAATGTTAGTTTAACATGTTAAGAATAAGTTACCAAAATTTTAAAATAAAATTCGAAGTTCTTTTTATGGAGACCCTTACGCTTGGCGTTTGAGCGTTACTAAACTTTTAAACGTGTTTTCCATAAAACTATGTTTTTCAAATTGGCGGAAGCGATAACTCCAAAACTTTTAGACCTATTCTGCTGAAATTTTTATACAGATGTCCCAAAAGGATCAAGAATTAAACGTTCGAAAATCGCCTTCACAAAGAATTATAAGGCAGGATTTGCATCTTAAATCTTACAAAATTCAGCTTGTGCAAGAACTAAAACCAACAGATCAGCTTCAATGATTAAATTTTGCAATTGAAATGTTCGAAAGGTTTCCAAACTTCGGAAATACTTAACGAATTTGTATTTTTAAAGCAAAATCCAATGAAAATTTTTTATCATAATTGAAAGTAAAAACTTTAGAGTTTGAACTTCTGTTTTTTTTCCCCAAATTTGTTTAGTTTCGACCAAATTATGACTGTTAGTAATAGTAAATAAATATTTCGTTTGTATGAAGTAAGAATCACGAGGGTTAGAGTCCGCACAAATTACTAACTCCCGACCCGTCCTTCCTTGTAAAAATAATTAGAAATCCGTCATCTTCAAAAATTTAGTACAAAAAAAAAATTATTGTCAAAATTAAAAGATCAAATAAACCAGTATTTAAAAATTAATACATATTAGTTTAACCGTTCATCTAGAAAAAAATTCTAAAGTTCAACTCAAATCCAGCGTTCTAAAAGTATTTTCCACTTAATTTAAAAATGAAATCTTTAAATTAAGAGATCATTAAAAATATATAAACGGATGCAATATCTTGAGATTATAATCATTATTAAGGGTTTTTTCCTTTATCTTTCAAATTTTATTTTCAAAACAATAAAAATTTCTTAAAAGTATTTTTTACTGTTGATAATTAAATCATAAAAATAAATATATCAATTCATTTGATATTAATTGACCTTCTATTACAATCTTAAGATATTTTATTTTATTTACTATAAAAACACGAGTATGGAATATTTCGTCATTGATGATGCATTATTAATAATTTTGTAATAATAACAAATAAATGAGTATTACTTAAAATTTATAAATATATAGTTAATTAATGTATTTTAATAACAATTAGTTATCTTTTATATTAAAAGAAAAAATATTTTATCGTATATTTCATAATACAATAATATTTATTAATACTTCAGTTAATTTACAACAATTATTATTTTGCTTATATTGGCAGGTAATTAATAATAAAAAATATTTATTCAAATTTTTAAGATAAATTCTAAGCTATCACTTTTAAAATGATTTGATAGCAAGATAACAGAGGTTCAGTATTTTATAATCAAGAATCAGTTTGGCACAGTTAGTTGTGTGTTCGTTTTCAAAAAAGTAGTAGTGTCTTTTTGTTAGTTTTTTTTTTTTCAAAGTGTTTAAGTTATGCTATATTGTATAAATTGAAGGTATTTTTTATTTAATATTATTAGTTTATTTATTATTAAATCTAGTAATAGCTGCTTTNTTTTTTAAAACCAATTGATAAAGGCATTAAGATAATTTCGAAATTAATATATTTTTATTTACTTTTTAAACGAAATAATTAAAAATGCAACAATAACATGTTAATTATTAAAACTTCAAGTTAATATTAATTGCATTTAATAAATTATAATTAGATAATATATTGTAAACAAAATTAATTTAAATAAAACAATATAATCACCGAGATTTTTAATTCTTTATATAAAAATGAATAAACAAAGATAAATTATACTTTACAAACTGGTTATTTAAACAGAAAAACGAATTTTTTTATGTATAGAAATAAAAATTTTATTAAGCAGCCAAAAATAATTAGCATAGATATTTTTTATACTGATAATAATTATCTGAACAGATGAAACATTCAACAGTTTAACATAAAAATTTATCAATTTCACAAATAAAATAATTTTCAATTCACAATTTTTTAATATCCACGTGTTATTTATCACCTTTGAGATAAAAAACATGAAATGAACTCAATGAATTATATTTATTACGCACTTGAAAAGTCCAATTGCATATTATCAAAATCAGATTTCAATCGTTAAGTTGTTTATTGTTGTCTATTAGCAGAAAAAAATCTTTGTTTATATGTCTGACACATGAACGATTAAAAGGAAACGTTAACAAAGATAATTTTAATGAAATTTGAAACAAAAAAAATATGATAATATTCACACGATATACGAATGCACTAAATAACAAAATAAGATAAAAGAAATAGGTTAAAATTTAGCTCATAATAAAAGTTCAATGAAACTTATATTATATATGTTAAAAAACTTTAAAAAAAAAATTGCAAGTTCAATTATTCGAATGAACCATAATCTTAAAATGGAATTTAACTAAATTATCAATAAAAATTTGGTCAAATAAACGATTCATTATATTTATTCATTCTAAAAAAAGAAATAAATCTATTATCTGGATTATTTCATTTAAATAAACATTGATAATGTTAATGATCTTCATGAGTACAGTTATAATAGTTTTATATTTCTACTAGAACTTAACTTCTATTTTATTGCACATATATTTACAAATTGTTCCATTCAAAATGTTTTATTTGAGTGAAAAATAAAAATATGGAATTATTTACAGGTATTTACTTAATTAGTGTTTTTTGTTTTTATTGTATAAGTGCATAAAATTTAAATAATATTTTGGAAATTCCGTTTATAAAAATAATAAAAGGTTTTAACAATTTAAATTTAACTTTAGTTTCAATTTAAATCATTTAAATGTAAGTTATCCATTTTAAATAATTGTTTTTACTGATTAAAAATCGTTTATCTGAATAAATTCTTTGTATTTTATTGGGAAATATGTAAATAACAATTTTTGGTTCATCACTTAAAGGTAAATTTAAAACTTTAAAGATTTTGAGAAGCTTCCTAGAGATCAAATTATAAAGTGACCAATATAAACCAATTTTTCAAACAATTTCGTATTTTTTATTTTAATCGGAATGTTTTTTTACTGATAAATATTTTATTAATATATTTATCAAACTCTTTAATCAATAAGATTTAAAAATAATTTATCATGTACTTTTTAGTTACAATTATATACTTTTTAACTCAATAACAATTTAAATTAATAGATTATGATTAATACTTTAAATTAAAAATAGTCAAATCATCTTTATAAAAGTGGAAATTATTATAATTTATAACAGAAATATATTAAACGTTGATGGAAAATTTGAAATAAAATTGAGGCCAAAGTAATTATACAAATAAAATAAATTAATAGATATATTTTTTCTTACTTTCAGATAAACAAATTATAGATCAATCGTGTATTTTAGCAAAACGTAAAAATGAGTATTACAAAGTCGTGTTACAAGATTTTGACAAGAAAGAAGATTGTAACAAGTGAATTATTAGGAAATACACAATTAAACAAATGTTTAACAACATTAGATTTAACAGCTTTAAGTATTGGAAGTACTTTAGGGGTTGGAGTGTATGTTTTAGCTGGACAAGTATCTAAGAATCTTGCTGGTCCAGCTGTTATTATTTCGTTTCTTATTGCTGCAATTGCATCTGTGTTTGCAGGTAAGATTTTTATCTTAAATATTTTTAAATAATATTTCAATCTGTTGGTACTATGTTAGTAAATTTTTGGAGCTATTTGGTTACTAATAACAATACAAATTTAATGATTTAAGAATGTAGTTTTTAATTTAAAATGTTGAAGCTATCTTAAAATAATTCATATTTTGTTGCATTATTTAAATATTATAACATTCGAAAATCCTTTTCATATAATTCAGAATCATTCCTAAAGTGAAATATTACATTTTTTAAACATTTTTACAAACATTAAAATTTAAATTTTAATCCATTGATTACTAATCCAAACTGCATTTTTATATAAACAATTAATGCAAGTAATAAACCAATAAATATTCAATTAATCCCTAATAAATGTATTAAAATTTTGACATGCTTTGTTAATTACAAATTATTATATCTAATATTTTATTAATCCCGTAATAAAATTTAATCATGATACCACCATACAAGATATTATTCAATTAAAATGTAATTAGAATACAAAACAGGTATTAACTTGCAATTAAGATAAATTTTCTAAAAATATTTATTCTATTTACTTAGATAAAAAGTTTTAAATTGTTATAAATTTTATGTAAATATCGTTTCAGGGTTATGCTATGCTGAATTTGGAGCCCGTGTACCTAAAGCCGGCTCTGCATACATTTATAGTTATGTATGTGTAGGAGAATTCATAGCATTCGTCATTGGATGGAATCTCATATTAGAATATGTTATAGGTAAATTAAAAAAAAATACCTGCGGACTAGTCATATCAATTTTATTTTCCATTTCGGAATCTCTCTTATGAAGAATATAAATGGCTAAAACGAATATAAACCATATTATTTTATTTTATATTTTTACGTAATATTTTTGTACCTTTTAATTTAGGTGTTTCTATCTTTTTCTTTGAGAAATTAAACAATTTTACTTTCTTCTGTTTCTTTGATATTTTATTTCTATTTTTTATATGACTTAAATAAAATTTTGGCATTATTTAAAAATATATTCAGTTTTTATTATAAGAAATGTCAGTTGTTGATAAATAAATAAAAATTGATTGATTTTGTTTAGAAACTTTCAAAGCATTCTATATATTTTTTATTATTTTTGTTTTTCTGATTTAATAATTTTTGTTAAGGAGCTGCAAGTGTAGTTAAAGGGATGAGTACATATCTAGACGATTTAATAGATAATAAAATGTCTGATTTCTTTAACTCAACAATGCCAATGAGAGTTGAACATTTCGCGGATTATCCAGACTTTTTTGCTTTTGGAGTTACGATGCTTTTTGCAGGTACATCTAAAAATTCTCAAAAATGTAATTTCGAATAAAATATATAAATATTAATACAAATAAATATATTTACTAGTTGCTGTAGCATTAGGAGCAAGAGAATCAACTCTAGTCAACAATATTTTCACATTTGTTAATTTATCTGTAGTATTATTTGTTGTAATCTCTGGATTTATTAACAGTAAGTTAATTTGATTTAAGTACTTAGTAAGTTTTTAATTGTTATTTATAATTTTAGTTGATCCATCAAACTGGGCTATTCCAAAAGAAAATGTTAATCATACTTGTGGAGAAAAAGAAAATGAGAGTTGTGGAGATGGTGGATTTGCACCTTATGGGGTTTCTGGTATTATTAAGGGAGCTGCAACTTGTTTTTATGGGTTTATTGGGTTCGATACCATTGCTACTGCAGGTATGTAATGTTTAAGAAAAAAATTGTAAATTTATCCATTTGTAAAAGGAGCCAAAACAAATATTTCAATTAATAATTTGCAAAAGTGACATTTTTTTAAATAATTAAGTATAAAAAAGTAATGATCTGGAAAAGACTATCTTTTATAAGTTACTCATAAAAAGTATTACGGCATTTACAAAAAATAGTTCAAAAGTCAAATTTTGCAAATGAGCGATAGAAAGAATTTTTTTTTAAAATAATTTTGTTTAAAAATAAATTATTTTTCTAAATCAAATTTAAGTATTTTTTTAGTAGTGGATGTGTTGTTTTAATTAATTAAAATTTTAAGAGATTCTATTTATACATTTTTGAAAGCATAAGAGATTTTTTTTCGATTTCTATAAATTTTTACTGAATATAAATTACCAATATATAAAAAATATTAATTTAATATTTAAAAAGAATCTAAAAATACTCAAATTATATTTTTTTCTGATCTATTTTAAAAAAATTATAAGTAATTAGAAAAATCTATATTTTTCCGCTTTTACGAATATAAAAGTCATTTTAAAAGCAATTTTTCGACGGTCAATGAAATATTTACACAATATCTTTATTTTAAATGAAATTAAAATATTTTTAAAAGTCGGTTCATTTTGGTAAAATATAATATTATTTTCAAAATCTATGAAATATTTTCTTGAGCACGGAAATGCTTTTTAAGTTGTTCTCCTTTAATATCTACATATCATGAATATACCTACAAATTTAAAAAGTTCAAAACTTTTAAATTAAATTATAAATCTCTCAAAATTAAATACAGTAGAGCCTCGATAATCCGTACCCAGACTAATCCGAACTGCCCATGAAAATGACCTATCGTTGTCCGAAAAACTGTTGCTTCGTAAATTGAGAGATAAAGCTTTTTATTGGTTCATAATATTTATTTTCGTTTTTTTTAAATACTATTATCGGAACACTTCGTGAGTTCGAAAAGAGGTATATTTTTGTTAGTTCGGATTATCTACTGTACTTATTATAAATATTTCACTATAATGAATTCGAATATACAAACTTTATTGTTTAGTATAAAAGAATATATATAACTGATTTTTTTAATTACAGGTGAAGAAGCAAAAACTCCTCAAAAATCAATTCCTATTGCAACAGTTTTATCACTATTCATCATTTTCTTGGCATATTTCTTTATTTCAACTGTTTTAACAATGATGTGGCCTTATTATGATCAAGTAAGCATAATATATTTGTAATTTTAATAGTAAAATTATAAACAATAAACGTGACTTATTATAATTTCAGAATACCAAAGCTCCATTACCATATGTTTTTGAAAAAATCGGTTGGCCAGTTGCACGATATGTAGTAACCGTGGGAGCAATTTGTGGACTTTGTTCAAGGTACTTTAAATTATAAAATAAAATAAATTTCAAGTTTTATATTTTCTTTTTAATTCTAGCTTATTTGGAGCCATATTTCCATTACCAAGAATAATTTACGCTATGTCAAATGATGGATTGATTTTCAAATTTTTGGGTAAAGTACATCCCAGATTTCAAACTCCTTTAGTAGGGACATTAATAGCTGGTCTTTTAACAGGTAAATACAAGTTTTATTGCAAATAAACTATATTTTATTTATGAATATTATTTTTAAGGTACAATGTCTTGTATTTTTGAATTGGAACAATTATTTACTATGATGTCAATTGGAACATTATTAGCTTATTCTATGGTAGCAGCTTGCGTTTTAATTTTAAGGTAATTAATTAAACTTTTACTTAAATTTAAATAATTAATAATGTTTGAATGTTATATAGATACGCAAGTGATGAAGAATTAACAGAAAAAGAAATGGAAAAAGCTGTAACACCTAAAGAATTTATAATTCAAATGTTTACGTTCAAATCAAAAATGTCTACAAAAGCATCAGCTAGTGTTGTTACATGGAGTGTTGCATTGTTTAGTAAGATTAAAAACTCAATATAATTTACTTAAATACTAATTTTAAATATATTTTTAGCTGCATTTTGTTTGTGTACCGGAGCTTGTTTAAGTCAATTAGAAAATGAACTTTCAAATGGAGAACCATGGGCAATTGTTTTATTATCAATATTCCTTTTATTAGATTTAATAATGATATTTATAATTAATTTACAACCTGTTTCTAGAAATAAGCTATCATTCCATGTAAGTATTGGTACAGTTTAGAAAATTTCAATAATTTTTTATGATTAATTTGGTTTTAGGTTCCATTAGTTCCATGGATTCCAGGCCTTAGTATATTTATTAATTTATATTTAATGACAAAGTTAGATTATATGACATGGATTAGATTTGCTATTTGGATTATCATAGGTAAATATCTTTTCAATCTTATTTTATACACTACAAATTAAAAAAAAAAAAAGTTATATGAAATCGTCAATCATAATTTTGTGCTTAATTTTAATAAAAAAAATTATTACTTTTGGACTATTATCATTCGTTTTTCAATATAAAAATTTATATGCAAAAAAAAAGTATTTTATTATTTTAAAACAAATTATCTTACAATTATCGACTTTATTTTTGGTACAATGTCTTCTTGACGCAATACTAAGCTAAGAAAAATCGTATACCAATAAAAGGTAAAATTTTTTGAATACGAATTTATTGTAAATGAGAAATTTTGATTACAGACAAATAAAAAAATTGTAAAGACTCTTTAAAGAGTTCAGTTCTAAGATGATTTATGGTTTAAAAGCTGAAATGAGAAATAAAAAAATCTTTAAAAATCAATTTAAAAGATCATTCAAAGACCAGTTACAATCATTTACAGATAAATTACGATCATTCAAAGACCAATTTAAATCAGTTAAAACCAGCTGAAGAATTTTGAATTAAAAAAATTTGATCAAAATTCTTTTAAGTTTAGTGACCACATTTCATGCGACCCAGTTTGTGATACAAAATTGTAATTTATAAATAATTAGAAATTTCAGGATTAGATATTTATAAAATTTATTTTATTTTATGAATATTAAAAATCAGTTAGAGATAAATTCAAATCGGTTAAAGATGATTTAAACGCTTCAAAAAAGACCAGTTTCAGTTTTTTATGTTAGTAAAAATATTTAGCAGTAATATTTTATATATTTTTCCGAAAAAACCAATTAATTTTGTCATTTTTATTATAATCAATCTCGATAATAATAGAAATTTAATGTTACAATTGAAATAAATAGTAATTTTTAAATTAATTTACAGGTTTAGCCATCTATTTCTCATATGGTATCTGGCATAGTGAACAAAGAATCAGAAAACCAGAAACAAAACCAATGTTAGAAGAAACTAAACGATATAGTGCTAACAGGAATTGTATTAATGGTGAAACAAATATCGCATTTGTTGCTGATAATGATAAAGAAAGGACTATATTTTAATTAAGTGTGCTAGTATTAGTTGTTCATCATTCATTTTATGTTATTTATTCATTCATTTTGCGCAATTATTATAGTATATTTTTCATTTCGTACATCTACATACATATATACCTATTTTTTACTTACAATTAGTATTGTAAACTTACATAGTATAAATATTATTTATTAGTCATTTGTTTCATTTAAAAATTACGAATTAAAAATTTACATAAAAAAAATTGTCATTAATTTGAAGTCTATTAGAGTATATAATA
>NEEE01005892.1:30059-44030 GCA_002278615.1 Pogonus chalceus | reverse complement strand
TTTTTTTTTTTTCGGCAAGTGTATTTAAAAAATATTCTTTAATTCAATTCAATAAAAAAATGTTCATATTTGTAATAATTACATTTACAAATATTTATTGTATAAATAAAATATATTTGCAACATTGAATAAATTAATTTTATATATAAAGTAAATAATTATATACAATGTATAATAACTAACTGCCTTACAAACAATAAAAAGCATTACATTTGAATTTTAATTGATTAAATGAATAAAATTTTTAAAAGATTCATATTTCACTATGTAATTACAGTAATTTTTTTCTTGGAACATAATTTATATTAACTCTGTGCATGTTGTATATATATTTGCGTGTACATTAATAAAAATTAATTGATGATTAATATTTCTTGTGATTATTGTTCATGAATATTATTTTAACATTCAGTTTAAATATTTAATTGTAATATAATTACCTTTCCTTTCTAGTTATACGTAAACATATACCTACATATTAAATATTATTTAGAAATTTTATTGCAGTATTTTTATGCGATTATTATTTATAATTTATATTGATTTACATAATTATTATAATTATAATAAATTATGACTCATAAATTGGTTGCATTCAGTAAATGGTTTTGCTATTACAAAGAAAAATTATAGATAATTGTTAATAAATAGTATTTCAAAGTAACACTCAAATACAGCTCAGGAAATGAAATATTATTTTAATTTTATTTAACTATTTTCACGAAAACAAAGCCAGATATTAACATGCGCTCTTTAGCATTGCATTCACAAAAAAATTTCTTATTATTTCATGTGTGATAAATAGTACCTTAAAAATGATTGATTTTTAAAAAAATACTAGTACTTATAGTCTTTTGTTAATTTTAAGCCTTATTGTTTTTTTTTTTTCGATTTTTTTTTAAATTTAAACTATAAATAAAAAAGCTCTCTTTGGCATTACATTTGCAATAAAATTCCCTATTATTCTATGTATAATAAGTACTACCTAAAAATAGTCGATTTTTAAGAAAAATTGTAAAACTATAGCCTTACTATTTTTGGTTTTTTTCAATCTTTGAACTTAAAAAAAAAAAGTTGTAAAAATAATAATTGTTATCAAAGTTTTATTTAAAAAAAAAATTGGAAGGAATAAAAAAGTCTGCATTTGTATGAGTAATTGCAGTCGGAGTGAAAGTACAAAAAACTTGTATAATTATCTTTTCAATTTGCTAAATAACAAGCTACGATATTATAAATGTTCAAAGCTCAATTAACAACAATGATGACAAAAGGCAATGCAATAATTATCTAATTAAGTGCAACACCATAACAATAATGACAATAACCACACGTCAAATGATCATCAAGAAAAAACAAGATGATAACCTGTCATAATAACAGCCATCAACAACGGCAAACTGAGCAATTCGCTTAAAACACTTTTCACAGACGACAGGTGCGAACTGTTAAGCGGACAATGATGGCGCGTAAATGGAATTACGAAATAATTACCGCAAACAGCTAACAGGCGCGCCGGTACGGTAGATGTCACTCAGTGCTAAGATGTCGTTTCAAGGAAAATGTCTCGTTGCTTCGAAGTATCGTTTGAAGGTGATAATTTCTCTAAGAAACACTCAACTAACGACATCCTGTCACCAACTTGCGATGTATTATGAAATTTTACCGTCTACATTCGAGCATATTATTCAAACTAACGAAGTACAACAGTCATTATAAAAATAAAATTCCTTTTTTAATAAAAAACTTAAAATGTCTCAACAATTATTATATTAAATAAGTAAAAATATTTGAAAATTCGAAGCGATGGTGCTTATTTATCCTAATGAAGGAAGAAACGAACAGGCGCGGGCATCTTATATACTCATAATTAGATATATCTTCGTAGTTGACGTTGCGTCGACAGCGTCGCCTCGAGATGCTTACAGCGTGTCATATAGTAATGGATTATATATGAATAATAAATTGTTACCGTCAGTTTGCGGCCAAATAATGAGAAAAGCGTATTTTCTGCAATGTTCACATTATTATCAGTTTAAGGAATTTATAACATCATTCTAAATTATTTGTTTTCTGCATATTTTATTCAGTATTAACATTATTAATAAATTTTATTTTATTTATATTTTCAAAATAAATTAATGATTTATTAAGTGAAAATTTTATTTGACATGTAAAAATCATATTTTGATATCTTCTTTAGGAATATAATTTGACAAAACATCAAAGAAATCTTTTTAAATAAATTTGTTAGTCCTACAGATATTTAAATAATAATTTATTGTTAATAAACTTGAAATATAACTAACTGTGAACATAAAACCATAAACAGCAAGCACTTAAAATAAAGTGAAGTAATATAAAGTTAAATCATAGAAATTTAACACATATTTCCTCGACACGTTGATATAAGGTTTATTTTCATCTCTTCTCAACTTAAACAAAATAATCTCACAAATATAGCAATAGCATACGACGATATTTTCACGTGCACGTTCTCGTTTATAACGCGCTTCATGAGCGTCCGCACAATGGGTATTTATGCTAGTCGAATAGACGGCCGTAAGTTATTGCTGCTATAATTCCGCGATCTGGATGATAGTTTATGGCAGTGGCGCTGCCGGTAGCTGTACGCAGTGCTAAACAAAGGCCCCGAACGAGCGCTGCTTTTATATCCGATGCCTTTACCCTTTTATGAAGTCAAATATCCGTCCTCCTCGACGAAATATCATTCATTTCATATTCAAAATTTACTGCTGAAATGGTCTCATACGGAAGAGCAGTGGCGCATCCATATATTTTCATTTTTACCGAATAGTTTCATTCTCAAAAATATTTCCATTTGCAAATATGCTTTTCTTTTAAATAGTCATATATAGATATATTTATATATTTTTTTCATACCTACATGAATATGATTGAAACGAAGGAAAACAAGAAATATTATCTAAATTTGAGAAACCCCATTTGACGAGTCAACACTGTTTTATACACAACTTTCATTCGTTTCGAATAAAATGCACCAAATACATTCCTCATAAACGTCAACAGCAAAGTCCTGACCAAACCTATTTCCACCCTAAAGCAATGGAATGTCCACCGGTCGACGGTCATAGTGTCGTCGTCATAGCATCAAAACCAGAATAAGAGAACCAAACCGAATTCGACAGTGGCGAAGCGTGTAAACGCGCGCTCGCTCGCCTCCATAAACATTCGTAAAGCAGCCTTTCCTTCCCAGCCAATATGATATCATATTTTATTTTGATGTGACGGTCGTTTTGATTTAAGAGCCCCATAAACCCGCCCTTAGCTTTTATACGATGCGCGTAACTCGATGAAATACACAAATGACTGCAAGCGGCAGCAAGCTGCCTGGACATTACTAAACTCCTACAGGAAATACTTCCTAACTTGATATGTTTATGAGAATTGTATCAACTTTTCAAGTTTTGGTTATAATATTAACTTTTAACTGGTATAAATGTCATATAAAAACATTTCATATAAAATTTAAGTATATTTTTTGATTGCATTGTNACTTTTGACAGAGATTTCAACAAATTGTCAAAATGTAATTTAAAATAAAAATAACTTAGATCTAAAAATTTCTTTTTCAAAGTTATATGAAATCAAATTTCAAAGTGAATAAATAAATTATAAATGATTTTTGGTATTAAACATTAACTTAACTCCTTAGATATATAAATAACTTTTATTACAAAAATATTTTTAAAAAAATCAATTGTTTATTTTAAGTCTTGAAAAAGCGTTTTCATTGTAGTCTTAAAATTTATAGCCTTTATTTATTTTATATATTTATGTATTTTTATAGAAACAGTCATTTATACTTTCTTTAAAAAATAGAACTAATTAAAATTAAACATTGACAAATAATACTATTTTACTTTTGACAGAGATTTCAACAAATTGTCAAAATGTAATTTAAAATAAAAATAACTTAGATCTAAAAATTTCTTTTTCAAAGTTATATGAAATCAAATTTCAAAGTGAATAAATAAATTATAAATGATTTTTGGTATTAAACATTAACTTAACTCCTTAGATATATAAATAACTTTTATTACAAAAATATTTTTAAAAAAATCAATTGTTTATTTTAAGTCTTGAAAAAGCGTTTTCATTGTAGTCTTAAAATTTATAGCCTTTATTTATTTTATATATTTATGTATTTTTATAGAAACAGTCATTTATACTTTCTTTAAAAAATAGAACTAATTAAAATTAAACATTGACAAATAATACTATTTTACTTTTGACAGAGATTTCAACAAATTGTCAAAATGTAATTTAAAATAAAAATAACTTAGATCTAAAAATTTCTTTTTCAAAGTTATATGAAATCAAATTTCAAAGTGAATAAATAAATTATAAATGATTTTTGGTATTAAACATTAACTTAACTCCTTAGATATATAAATAACTTTTATTACAAAAATATTTTTAAAAAAATCAATTGTTTATTTTAAGTCTTGAAAAAGCGTTTTCATTGTAGTCTTAAAATTTATAGCCTTTATTTATTTTATATATTTATGTATTTTTATAGAAACAGTCATTTATACTTTCTTTAAAAAATAGAACTAATTAAAATTAAACATTGACAAATAATACTATTTTACTTTTGACAGAGATTTCAACAAATTGTCAAAATGTAATTTAAAATAAAAATAACTTAGATCTAAAAATTTCTTTTTCAAAGTTATATGAAATCAAATTTCAAAGTGAATAAATAAATTATAAATGATTTTTGGTATTAAACATTAACTTAACTCCTTAGATATATAAATAACTTTTATTACAAAAATATTTTTAAAAAAATCAATTGTTTATTTTAAGTCTTGAAAAAGCGTTTTCATTGTAGTCTTAAAATTTATAGCCTTTATTTATTTTATATATTTATGTATTTTTATAGAAACAGTCATTTATACTTTCTTTAAAAAATAGAACTAATTAAAATTAAACATTGACAAATAATACTATTTTACTTTTGACAGAGATTTCAACAAATTGTCAAAATGTAATTTAAAATAAAAATAACTTAGATCTAAAAATTTCTTTTTCAAAGTTATATGAAATCAAATTTCAAAGTGAATAAATAAATTATAAATGATTTTTGGTATTAAACATTAACTTAACTCCTTAGATATATAAATAACTTTTATTACAAAAATATTTTTAAAAAAATCAATTGTTTATTTTAAGTCTTGAAAAAGCGTTTTCATTGTAGTCTTAAAATTTATAGCCTTTATTTATTTTATGTGATAATAATTATATGAAATATTTAAAAAAATGAAGTTAATATCAATGCATTAACAAATACATACATATATTAAAAGTAATAGTTTATCATATAGAGAATAAATTATGAATATATTATCAATACAAATGCCAATAAATAATTGAAATAGTTCCATTATTCAGAAATTTTATTAGACTCGGCTTAACACATTTAAATATAAATTATATATACATAAAATAATTCCAGTAATTGCTCATAAAATTGAGTTTTTATTTGTTAATCCGTAATCCAAATCAAAGTAAAATTAATATTTATAATCCATGTAACCGTTTATATAGCAAGTTCTGTTGAAGACATTTACACATTGCAAGTTGCGGCAAATCGAAATACACAGTAATAAGCGGCAATAAATAATTAATTTTACGGCATATGAAATGACGTTTGTACGTAGGCTAAGTGT
Source organism: Pogonus chalceus (assembly GCA_002278615.1). NCBI lineage: Eukaryota > Metazoa > Arthropoda > Insecta > Coleoptera > Carabidae > Pogonus > Pogonus chalceus. The sequence continues at coordinate 38,316 of NEEE01005892.1, read as the reverse complement.
AATTACAGACCGACAAGTTAGTATGTTTGTTTGCGTGTTTGTTGGCAACAGTGGCACTGTACTTATAACACAACCGATTGCCGATTGCCGTTTGCTGTTTGCTGCTTGCTTGCTGCTGGAACACGTGAACTCATGACGCGAACATAAACAGCAACTTGGATTCAAATAAAGTTTTGCTATAGTCATATATGTAAATGTTACTGAAATTGCTGTTCATATATTTGCTTCAAAATATTTAGTTTCAATTAATATATTGATTTGAAATTAAATCTGCGCTGGTGCAACATTTATTTATTGCAAATAGTTTAAGTGAAAATAATATTTAAATCTCTAGAAATGTAGGAATCGTAAATCAGAAATAAATGTTTCCCAATTAACGCAAATAGCTAAATTTAATTTATAATTAATCTTGCTAAATGTATGTAAATAAAACGATAAATTAATAAAAGTTATATGTTCCAAAATAAACATTTACATAAATATAATAATTTAACATAAATATGAAAAAAATCATCAAAGAGAAAGTAATAAGCATGAGTGCAAAGCATATAGAACCAACAAATCTTTCCAATTTTATGACATGGCTATATCTAATGTGGCTATAAATCTTAGTCATAAATATGTCTGGCAGAAATAGCGTGAGCGCAAACACGTCCTGTCCAACTCACTGAAACTGAGAGGCGAGCGAGAGCAGTAGAGTTTGTAGTATAGTGTGTTTACCGTATATGTATTATAACTCATAGAGTAACTCTGATAAATGTGTAATTACGCGCGATGACGGCCACCCGTTGGCCGCGACCCGAGCCGAGGATGCAAAGGGTTATTGCTTTCATCCATCAAATCTATGCGCTTGCTATTCACCGCTGAGCGTTGAGCGCCAAGCGCCGAGCACTGACATCTATGCTTTGCCTGTCTGTTGTTGGCACTGCGTGAAACGTGTGCCACTGCAAGAGGCTGCTAGTACACACATGGAATATCATTTTTCTATTTATACATTATAAATTACAAAATACTATTTCCTTCATACAAAACCATTTTTTTTTTCATATTACTTTTAGTCAAACAAAAGCTTATACTGCATTTTTCCAAAGGAAACAAGAATTAATTTAATTTCTCAATATAAGATATGCAGATGTTTATATACTAGTTTCCTTCAATATATGTTGTTGGATTTGAATGGTAATGTTTGTTTACTTTCATGTTTGTAACTAATCATCTTCATAAGTCAAAGTTTTCATAATAATAATCATTACTCTTCTGTCTATTTTAGGAAAACAATTATTTATTTCATTAATTTTTTGCAATATGTATTGTTATTTTATTTGTAATGTTTGACTGTAACAACTATTGTATGAAATAAATAAATAAAAATATGTTTGTAGAAAAAACAAAAAAAATTATAGGTTTCATAAAATAAATTCCAGAACAATATTGCAGCCAATTTGTAACTCATAGTGACCTCTCATCATTTCCAAGTGAAATCCATTTATCCAGAAAGCTGCGAGTAGTAAAACTCGTCTGTTACCAAAAGGAAATAGACAGATCAGTGCGTTTGGTGGATCACACGCTTTCGATATGATCCGGCGCGTAACTGCGTTATTCACCCGTTGACGCTGACATATCGTGCAGTTTCGGCGCGGAGAAAGCGCAATAAATTGTGTGCGCGAGTGTTGGCTGCCCGTAAAGAGGCCGATTTGGTTTCCCATCCGCTCACAAAGGGTCGGCATCAATCCTGTTGTGGTGGTTGCGACAACGGACGTGTCATACATCATATGCTGTATGCTGAATTGGGTGAAAGATGGAATATGTATAGTCTTTGTCAACATCATTTCTCCCAAAACTCAAATATTTCCCTTGAAATATACACACTATTCGCAAAATAATTAATTTCTCTCTAAATCTATAAATCTTTAAATATTCATTTTGTTTCAAAACAATTTGAATTCAATTTTTAAATCTGGACAAAAGTCTTGGAAAAGCAATTAACTCACAATCAGTGAAAAATAAATAACTATTTAGATTTTTTATTTGAAATTAAAATTTGTATTTTATAGTAGATAATAAACTGATGGTAAGAATTATTCTTATAAAAGATTATTGGTGTATCTTGATAACAACTATACAAACATTGACAAAGATCCATCATACATCATAAGGATGGATTATATCAGAAGGGATGCAGGATAAATGTTCAACTTACGACGTCAACACTTCAAAATGTGACGTCAGTGACAGCCAAACGTATACTAGAAATTCAGCAGTGACGATGTCTGTAGTCATCTTCACTGCCTCTTGATAAAAGCAGTCATAAATCGTATAAATCCAAACTGATGACATATGTGGTTTGGTATAAGCTTCTTTTCCACTTCAAGAAAAATAATATTTTCTGAATTTGCATTTTTATAGCCACTTAATCATATTTTTATGAAAATAATTATCTCCCAGAAATTAATACTTAATTATATGAAAGTTAATATTCCCAAAATTATAATTCTTATTTTGGTCACTGTACATTTGAAATAAATATAGGTCTTTGGCTTAGATAGTTTAATTGGAACTAATTAAATGAATAAATTGTTTTGTTTGTTATAAATTTATCTTTAAAGATAAAATCTTGTAATAATAATTTGAGATTTTTTGAAAAGATAACGTTTAACATTTATTTATGAATAATAGTGGTTTTCAAAGTAAATTAGTTTTAAGTAAACACATTTGAGTTGTACGTTTGTTATCACACAATAAACTTACAAACCAATCAACAATTACACAGAGAATTCCTAGAAGCAGCAGTGCGTAATTTAAAAACCATTACCACAACTTCAGTCAGCTTGTAAAGTGCTAACACAAACCCATTCCTTCATGTTTAAAGAACACAGACATACACATACATGATGTCTGTTTAGAACATGCAGCTGCTATTCACTTATGGTCTAATGGTCACAGTCAGTGCGAACCTGTGAACAATGTTATTATGTGAAAAGACCTGCCGGGCGATAGTAGTTGTTGAAACTTAACTCTTCAGTTGAGTAATGAATTCAAAACAACCACAATTCAGTGTGATGTTATTCCATACCACAGCATGCCAACAAACTAGCATTCGTTCTTGTCTTTGGTGGGCTAAGCCTTTGAGATTTCACTTGAAATCATTCGCATGGAAAAGGAGTGAATATGTATGCAGTGAATGATAGACTTGTTTATAACAGTGGTTTGTGATCTTTTTATTCTTTCATTTTCAGCCGTAATGCTTATTTCATGTTTACTGTATTGCTACTGGCAAATTTATGCTTGGCTAGTATTAGGAACAAATGTTTATTATTTTAGTTTTCATGGAATATGAAATTATTGCCTATTTAATTTATTTTCGCATTTAAATCTTATTTCTAGAATTTCTGTCATTATTTTAATATATCTCATTATTAATCATAATATTTAAATTAAATAAATATTGTGCATATAATTTTTTTTTTTTTTTTTCGAAAAGTCTATTGACTTTTTCTTTGTCAAATTATATGTGAAACGAAAGTGAATTTCTTAGACCATTGAGATTTGTTGAGTTTCTTCAATATTTTTTCCTTCTTTTGAGAAAATTGCAAACAATCTGCATAACCCTCCTCCTACCACATAATTGGTCGATTATTTGTATATTATATGAAATGATAAAAGAAACTATAGAAAGTACAGATTAGTTGTGTCTATATCAATATCATTATTCTTTCCTGAGAAAATTGCGAAATACTGAGAAAAAAAAAAAAAAAAACCAGTGAAAATTTTTGATGTACCTCTTTCTTTTTTTCTTTGTAAGACGATTTTTATTTTATAAGAAGTATATGTCAAGTAACAGAAAATTTTATAGGCAATTAAAAATTCGTTGAGTTAATCTCAAAAACTATTTCTTTTCTCAAGAAAGACGTTAAAAAAGAAAAAACTGCAAAAATTTCTGGTACATTAATATTTATTTTATCTTAATATATATTTTCTGTGACAAATTATAAATTGGTTTATATTCTTCTTATTTAAAAATATAAATAATTTTTTTATTAGCATAATAGATGTTCATTCACTGAATATAATTGTGACCAAAATACATATAGAACATTAAATAAATTAGGTAGGACAATTTATAAAGAGCCTCTAGGTGCATTAACTACAAGAAAAAGAAAATAGGCGAAATAAATTATGCATTGAATTTATTCAACAAAAATTATATGCATTCATACATCAGCTCACCTCCATCTACAACAGCCAATTATTCCATTTTTTGTTGGCAATTTATAATGCTTTGTTGAGATGCGTTCATGTCAACTCATATTAAACCAATATTACAGATAGTTTTTGTTATGCGCGTCCCCTTTTATAACTGTCATATATAGGACGACAACGTATCGTGCGCACTGTTGGCAGCTTCTTGCTGTCGACTACAAAATGCTGTTAATTGAAGTGATAAATATAAATTAGCCTCGGCTTTCAATTGTATTCGTTGGCCATAAATCACAGGCCCCAGATTGGGGTCACAACATGCCAAGCTGTCCCGTCCCGTTCAGTTCATGTGAAGGCACCAAATGCGCCAGTGGAATTGTGTTAATGTATGTTACTCTATTCTACTCGCTGCTGGGAAACAGACGACATTATTATTATTATTATGATATTTCATCTATGCTAACTTATTTCCTCGACCCCATATGTAACACCCAGGAGATTTAGCCATGGGTGTTTTTATTGAAATTTATTATTTAATCTAATTCATTTACTCCTGAAATGCCTCCACATTTTTTGTTGATAATCCAGATTGACTAAATAAAATAGATATAAGTTGAAATAAGGAAAGTCAAAACAGGGAAAAGAAAAAAATAAAATAAATGAAACACAATTGTATATAGTAAACAGTAAAAGTTCAGCATTAAATTAATTACAATCAGATGTAAAACGCTATTGTCCTTCGCGCGTGCACCATGCACCAAAGTCAGAAGATACAAACCCCATGTCCATGCACTAGTTATCTTATTATCTGTGAAACGCCGTAAGCATCGTATTCTAATTGGTCTGTGTTGCAGTTGGTGAGCGCTTTGGCCGATGATAACAGTGCGCGCGCAGATAATTTACCACGCGTCGAGTGTGACCAAGTCCTCTTGCAATCGCATGTTCTAGCAGCTCGTTACGGCATTTTACATGTCTTGGGTTTTTATCAGCTTGTTAATCACTTGGCCACGGTGACTAGTAGCTCCTTAATTACGAAACTACGGCACTTATCTTTCTTTGTCGCTATTCTTTTATTTCTAAATTCATTGTTTTTTTCAGTTTCTTTAGAATTAGGAGATCATCTTCAAGTGATTCTGTTTAGTCATTCTATCCAATATAAAAACCTGTTTCACTTGTACTCAACCATCAGATTTTAACTTTGGTTCTCTTTATAATTATAATTTTAACAATTTCATTAAGATATATTTATTTTTAAGCATAAAGTAGAACTATTTATTAGATTAAAGTCGACTGTTTAAATACGATAATAGCTATTTATAAATTTTTAGTGACTCCTATAACAGAAACGCCAATAACAAGATTGTGGTCATACATAAAACTGATTTATTTGTAATATTATTATAGATTATGTTTATTTATGTATTTAATCTGTAATATTGTAATGCGAAACAGGAAAATATCAATAAAACTGATTTATAACAAGAAAACGCAGTCATCCATGAATGATAGCAAGTTGGTAGAAAACCGACTCTGTGCACTTTGTGATCGTAAACTTGTCAAAGCATACCCGTTTTCGAATTTTCCACAACATAAAGTTCTTTAAGATTCGGGTGGTGGTGTAAAGAAAGGAGCCCTGCACTGAATTATGAAGTGTAAAAATAAGCGATATGTGGTTGATCCTTTTATTGCTTGTGCGGCTGTAAATTATTTCAGGGACCGCCTGTGGAACAGATGGCGACTGTGCGGGAGGCCACAATCGCGACGTGTAGCGGCCGACGCAAAAATTATGACTAGTGCATGAACGCTAATGGGGTACGGTCACGTGACGAACTCTTACTTCACTTAATATCAACATCTTTATGAAAAAATCTACTCCATGTCAAAATATATTAATAACCTTTTCTAAGGTCAAAGTAAATAAGGTCTTTATCATAATATAAAGTTATTTATTAAATATAACATTGGATAAATATTATTTTGAAAAAATAAAAAAATAAATATGATATTTCGAAGTCAGGGGAAGCAGTAAACGTTGAACGTCTTTAGTACCTGAACCGCAAATACCAGACAAGTATCCCCAGCGTCGTTGTATCTTCTTCTTTGACGTGTCATTTAGTTTTCAACCGCATGCAGCCGTCAGTTTGGCCGCCGACCCGACGACAATCTCCTACGAAATTACCACCGCCATTCCGCACTCCATTAATTGTAACAAATGACTGCCGACACTACTACGCTAACATCAGGGACGGAAAACGTCAGCGCTTTAAGTACAAGAAGACTGTATCACATGGGAGTTTATTTTTTTATTTTTGGATTGTTGAATATGCATCACACAGACGCGTGCAATGAAGTGTCTCGTTTCATTACTATCATATGAAAAGCAGAAACTTAATTTATTTTTACATCTTAAAATGAAATAAAAAAAGTTCAAAGAAATATTTACTAAAACATGAATTATTTTATTGTGTCTTATAATTTTTTCTTCATGTCTTTATGTAGTTTTTTCTATTTTAAATTCTTTCCAAATGAAATTTAAAGTCAGGGTCAGATATTTCTATTTGACTTAACGAAGTCATGATTGATAAGTATATATAAAATAATTTGGTTAAATTGCAATTTAATAAATCAGTAGGTACAGATATAACAAATTAGTCCATTAGCAGAAGACCAGTATAACAAAAGCACACGAAGTTCCCGTTTTCAGTAGTTAATAGTTCATTCCTGTGAGCTGTGAGCGAGCACTTTGGCACTCTATGCATCACTCTTATCGGTCGACTGCGACTAATCCATTGGAAATCCCCGCTTCAATCTGTTCATTCGTTGTGGCCTGGCATCGGTTCGGATGTTCCAAATGGAAACGGTTAGCAAGCAACGTACCAGGATTAGCCTCGTAACGTTGTTCGTGTGTTAAATACCGACACGAATGTACTACATGACCCGGTGCTAAGTAATCCTTCTTCTTGTGTCTTCTTTATGGATCGTTTCTCTACATGTTCTTCATTATTTAAACATTTACCACAACTACCACTATTCTATTTCCTTTTCTTTTAATAATTAATAGTGTAAATAATTAAAAATAGTTTTTCAAATAAAAAAAAAAGTCGACCACCTCTAAGAAATAACTAAATTGCTCATGACGGCTACCGTACAAACTATATCTTGGAACATTTTTTAGTAGCATGCATCTTATAAACTTGTCGCGTTCTATTCCTTCGTTGACATATGAATTAGGTGACGATTGTGCCATTCTGACAAGCTACATGTTCTAAATGAAATATATATGCTCTGTAACGAAGTGCTACTCGTTTGTCTGTCATTAGTGAAAGAATGTAAAGATATATTTAGAAATAAGAAGATTCATAGCCTTTTGCGTTTTTATGGTTCTGATACTTAGGAAAGATATATTTAATGTGATGTCTTCGACCATATGTTGGTTTGTCTTTTTTATGATATAGCTATTAATAACTTAGGATTTATTAGAATTTATTATTTTTTTAGTAAGTTATTATTAGTATTATATTTAAATTCATAAAATTAAGTAATAATGAAAAATTTAATAGATATATGTATTATACTATAAAACACAGATAATAGCACATAAAAAGCTATTTAATGTCAGCATGATAACAAAAAATACTTAAAACAAATAAAGAAATAAATTTATTTAAATTTCAATTGAAGACGAGAAATTTATAAAATAGGTTGTAAGGATTGCGATCAAGTATATATTACGCAAACAGCAAAGAATTTACAAGATTTAAAGAACTTGAAAGATCTTTTCGGTTAATAAAAAACAAGATTCGAACTTTGCTAAACATATGCTTGACCGTAATCACCAGTTTAGTGTTCAAAATTTATATATTTTATATTATACAAAAGATTACTTTGATCTAAATTATTTGAAAGGTTTTGAGATAAAAAAAGCCATTAAGAATAGGTTAACTTCTAATGAATGGACAACTAGATTTGTTTAAGACACCCTTACTTGAAGGGATTACCGCAACTTACGAAATATTTCACTAATTCTGAGAAATATTTTACAATATTATATATATATATA
>NEEE01005892.1:7806-22890 GCA_002278615.1 Pogonus chalceus | reverse complement strand
TTTAGTTTTATATATATATATAGATAATTAATTTTAATAATAGCATTTAATAGAATTTATTTTTCAGTTAAAAGCAAGGAGAATTATAATTTAATAAAAAAGAAACTCTTAAATAAAAAAAAGTAAAAACTTTAAACGTATATTGAGTGCCGCATTTAGTCATTATAAATCCATAAAAAAAAGTGTATATAAATCGCAAAAAAGTGTTAAGCTATTAGAGTGTAATAAATTATGAAGCGAAACTAATACTCCGGCATCAAATAATTTTATTGCTATAATATTTACCTACCGCGTTGTTTCACAACCTCTTCTAAATCGATTCAATCACTTTGACATTAATCGGCAATCATATAAATGCCCACTGCAATTATGTGATAATTAATTATGCTTTTAACATTGGTTTTGAATACGAGTGATAAATTAATTACAGGTTTTCCTTGAGAAAGTTGACACATTGGCTTTCGAAAACTTATCGTTTGCGTGTTAATTAAATGAACTGAAGATTTTTACCAATACATAAGGTGATAATATAGTCGTTTATTCAGTTCAACTAGAATTTTTTAACAGATTTATCATAATTTTAACTTATAGGAATTTTAAGTAATAAGCAAGATCATTTATTTTTTTAAATTAGCGAAAGAAATTATGATAATTTTTTATTTATGCTTTATTTTTTTGTATTAAAGTTTATAATTTACCTACAGATAAAATAAATAGATTCAGAATTTCATATTGCAGTATATACTTAATAAAATTTAACATTTTTAACGGTAACTTTATAACAGAAATTTACATAAATACATGTTTATGTATTCTTTTAAGATATTTAAAACTTTCACAGGTAATTACTCAGAAACATCAAACATAATTCAGTGTTCATAAATATAAATATAAAATGTATGTATACAGACAACAATAAACATAAAGTTGAAGGTACATAAAATAAGTATAGAATATAATAAAGAGAAGATCAAACAAACGATTTTCAACTTTAATAGATGTTAACATATAGATGGAGTGACTTGAAAATAATAGATTCCAGACAGTAACTGTTGCACTACTGTTAGTGCACTTTTATCGAAATATTGTGGAAATATATGCTGGATTGAAAATAGCATAATATTTAGCATCGGACATCGAAATCAGTGATCGTACGTCCGATGGCGATACTAAACAGCACCAGTAACAGTCAGTAAAAATTACCGCGAGTGATAGAAACGCACTTGATATGCACATAATACCCGTTACATCCCATTATGCATGCGAGCCGGTCAGGTTTATAATCTGGCCATTCCAATTCAAAACATGTTTCATTCGATACGGCAACAAAAAACAACTAACAGTGTTCTGGACGTCACAATAAAGAAATGGCGTGGTTGCCAGCAGCTTGGGTGGCGCGAAAACAGAACCGTATTTAGCTTCAATTTTTAATTATTTATTTGTCATATCAATCAATTCAACAGCATAAATTGCTGTTTAATATATTTTCCATCAATAATAAAAACCATCAGAGTATTGTTAAAATTCGCTAATCGTCTTTAATGAGTGATTGCTATTTTTATTATTTACAATACTTGTATTTCCCATATAATTTTCTCCGTTTATGTATAAAACTTGTAAGGATTCATAAATACTTCAAAAATTTGTACGAATTTTACTGTTGCGATGAATATAATAATAATATAAATTATAACATTTTTTTAAAATTTTAATGAATCAATTTTAAATTAAACGAAACTAATTAACGCCAGCATGCAAGTATATTGCCACACATGTAGACATTAATTGATAAACGTTGTCTAAAACGAAACAAAGATTATATAGCCACTTACATGTGATTAAGAAATTGTAAATTCCTTGATGCCAATAAGTAGCCGGAGGAGACACAGCTCAACAGACATTTATTGTCAGGTAACGTACATTATCTTAACAACATGTAAATTAGTTTTATCAATTAATTATTTACATATGAGTAGGCAGTTGTGAATTGTATAATGTCTAATAGCATGTAGATTAAATATGTCTTTATTTATAGGTATTTGATAAAAAATTATATTTACTAAGATAAGAATATTAAATGCTTTGTGAATATTTATTTATGTTTATCCAGTAATTAAAACTACGAAAGTGTAGTTACTTTATTATTTCTTCTTTACTGAAGTCGCATAAATTACCGATCTTCAATAAGAATCTGGGGGTTGGAAAGAGCAACAACACAGATATCAACGCAAATAGAACACGGTATGTAAGGGTGGTTCATTCTGCTAGCGTTATTGAGGCCATAATTTAGCATCAGAGCCGCCCCAGCAGCACTGGCCAGACAGAAATGTGTCACCTAATCAAATTTACTGTCTACTGCAGCGGGTCTCCTGCTCCGCGCACGTGTAACGGCTCGCGCTCTCTCGCTAATTTGTCTGTCGACGCGCGCTCGTATTTTTTTATTTAGCCAATGTAGCGCCCTGAAAGGTACCATTTAACCCAGTCGTCTCACCCCCAAACACACTGACTTTATGTAAAGGCATCAAGTACAGCTAATGGCTGTGTATGTTCAAACTGCACTTACTTACAAACCAGAATATAATGTTATACAGAAAATATTACAAGAAACTGCCATGAATCTAATTAATTATATGATAAATGAAATATTTCTATATAGATGATTAATTAAAAATATATGTTTATTTACAAATAAAAATGATATTTTAATAATTATTTGAATAATTACTAAAAATTTTGAAGATTAATTATTGACTGGTAAAGTAGATGTTGAAAATAAGCCCTCCGGTAATTTCCAGTTTGTAGAAGCACTTACTTTTCGTTGGTTCTTTCGTATATATAGTACAAAGTCGTGAATAAACACCGTTGTGCGATGCGTCGCGATGGTAGTTTGCACCCATTCTCGCGGACGCTATATACGCGAGTCGAAAGTGCCGGTCGCCATCGAACCTGACATCTTTACGACAACTGAGTTCGCCTCAAAGCATTTCTCTTCATCAACGCCTCAATATATTGGCATAGTCACTACATCCCCTTACGTTTTTACGAAGAAACACCAACAGCATAAACTTATTTATTTCCGCATTGCAGGGTAACATGCTTTTGTGGTTGTTGTTTCATTCCAACTTTACAAAACGATAAATACTGAGAATTTATTAGGATTTTATACACAAATTTAAATTAAATCGAAAAAACTTTGAAATTAAATTGATAAGAATTCTTTCCTGCTTATAAATATTAATATTAATTTATATTAATAAGCTTTCAGAAGCATATGTTTCTATAATTTATAAACACTACTTAAAAATTATTATTGCATAAATTGATCATAAATTCATAGAAAATATACAAGGAAATATAGAAATATGTAATATATTAATATGAACTAGTATCTAATTACTTATTTGAATTAATATTTCGCAATATTTTATATTAAAAGTGAAATATATTTAATGAATAAAATAATTTGCAATCATTAGCTACTGGTTTTACTTAATAAAATTAAAATTGACATTTAAAAGCATATTTGTAAGATATGGGAAAATATTTTTTTGCATGTTTTAATAACAGTTGTATATTTACGTCTGTTGACATAAAATAATAAAAAGATTATAGAAAACAAGCGAATAACATTTCATCGACCGTGTGTAAGTTAAAACCTTGCCAGACAATTACACACATACATTTTAATTACTAAAATATACGAGACACTCGCACAGAATTAATTAATAAATTAATTGAATGTGTGACACAAGACATAAAGTCAACAAGGTTACATGTTAACGTGAACAAATGTTAAAATGGCCGTTGAGCCGACACATACGATATAAAACAATATTAACAAGTTATTGGTTGGCTGAGTCGTTTAAAGTTTTCTTACGAGCTGCGTTGAGAAATTAACGATTATTCCACTGCTATTACGGCTTTCTATAATAAATGTCGAACCGGAACGATTTACGAGCACTGGCTCTCAAAAGACATGCTGTATACGATGGAAATAATGGCTGAGTGCCATTTATTACGTTGTGAAATTGCCATTCTGCTATGAAGTTGTTGTTTCGTCTTATTTTTATCATTCCTGATTGTTTAATTGAATTATTATATAAACATATTTTATTAAACAACATTGCTTTAATTATTGCTACTTTATTATTTAAGTCCGTAATATGACAAACTTTAATAAAACAATAATAACTTAACTAATCAACCGTTAGGTGTAGGATTTAACTCTTTATTCGTGCAATAACTTTGTTAATTTTTTTTTTATCCATTGCACTAATTCTTGCTTCTCTTAGAGAGTCCTTTTTCCAGCGTGTTATCTTTTATCATATCCCAGTTCTCTTTCTTCCATTATTACTAATAAAATATACATATCTCAAAATTCAATTTCATAAAATGTTGTGCTTTTAAACTTCAAGATCACTTGTTAAGTAACAAATTAAATTAATAATAAAATTTTAAGTAATTCACATCAAGAAATGAATTTAAAAAACAAAAAATTGCATATTTTGCAAAGAATACAGCAATAAAGCAAGTGTATTATTATTTTTTTATCATGAATTATCCTTTTTTAATTATGTGCCACGTTTAAAATGCATGCAATTTTCTAAACAATATTTTTAATAAACCTTGAATTTTTATAATTATCTAATTTTGGAAACTGTATCAAAATTTAAAATTACAATCTTAGCATTCAAAATCAAAGGATCTACTCTAATTTATTTAATTTATATTTAGAGATTTAAAATCATTTTTATGTTAAATAGTCAATTACTAAAAAGGATTTACTAAATTGTTTTTAATTTACTAAATGAATTCTATTTAAAAAATGCAACAATGATCATTTTAATTCCTTACCACAAATTTAAAAATTATATAAATACCATATAATCAAATTATTAATGCAATCTTAAACAATGCGTATACAAGCAAAATGAAAACATTTAAATACAATTATTTCCAGCATAAAGTAAACGTAGAACCCTATTATAAATTGCAATAAAAATATCATAAAATTACAGTTACTTCAACTTTCAACATAATTCTTGCAAATATTATAATTTTGTTCAGTGACACAAGTATTATTCTAAGTTTCTATGATAATAAGAAAAGAAATAACAGATTTATTGTAAAAAAAATACTTTTATGTTGAAGCATATATTAAAATAAATGAATATAAATAACTTTTAATAAATGTCATTTACAGATATTCAAATTATGACGTAGAATGTGTTTGCTTTTTTTTTTAATTAATTAAATTGAATTACAGATATTAAAATAAACTTTTATTGTTTTGTTTTATTATTGGTAATTTAATAATTAGCTGTTGTGAAATGTTTTAGTTTCTAAATACTAAATGCTAAATAAAGTGAATTCAAACGAAGTCTTCATGATGGGATTAGATTCTGTAGCATCATTGCCATGAGTCGAATGTGTCTACTTTCTATGGTGGAGAGGTAGTTTATCTTCATATAAATTCAAGACATAAACCAAAGATACATACTGATTACTGATTAAAGCCGGGAAGGTACATGCGAACACTGGCGTAACAGTTTACGACTATCGTAAATGCCGTAAACACAGCGACATTCCCAGCAAGCGAGCTCTATGCCTGGCATGTGCACCAGTCCATAAACCATGCCATGCCATACCATACTATTCCATAGCATATCATGGATATGGACAAACTTTACTGCAGGATGCCGATGTCCAGTTCATCATCAGATCACGTTTGTGATATGTGGTACTTTTCAATCGATTTGTCATTGATTTTACATTGCAATACCATCTTCTAGATATCCACATATTCTCAAAACAACATTTATTGGTAGAATCGTAGCATATAAACAAATATTATAAACCAATTACAATTAGTTTTTCACTCATTAATGTTTACTTTATCTGCAATTCATGCAAAACTTGTTTAATTTATATGATTTAATTAAAATTGCAAGTGCGATTAAAAAAAAAGTATAATTAAAGTTGGTTTCATTGTATATTTATTTTTAATGCCATAAAATAATTAAACTTGCTTTTATTGTAAAGTAGGCATTTATTTATTTTAAGTCTAAAAAACATTTTCTTTTTTTTTTTTGGGATTTTTTTTTCAGATGTATAAATAAAGGTATTATCGGGTTTTCAGCATCTTATTTAATGAGTATTTATCTAAATTTTTCAAGTGCAAATCTGTAGCACACTCTAGCTGGGTGGATGTCCGAGCGTTGCAGGCCGGACATTTATACACGGGCGGGAGCGCATAGATCATCACATACACAGGTCATCTGTTACAAAATCGGCTAAGAAAACTAAAATCTAAATAAAATTCTCTGGAGCTTATGCTGCTTTGAGATCAAATTGTTCAAAATTACAAAAAAAAAGACAGCTACCTCAAAAAGTATTAGATTTTTGACCACTTTTTTTAGACTTTCAAGTGCCCGATTTTTTTTAAATGATCATAGAAATGGCTGATTTTAGCACAAGCTCTAATTTGTCTTCTTTAAAATCAGATCAAATTCGGTTCAGTAGTTTTTGAGTTCTGCTCCCGCCCAATTTGAAAAATGTCATTTAAAAAAAAACGGGTTTAAAAGTTGACGAAAATTTTACATCAGACGCGAGACCGTGACGCTCAAGCAGGGATAATCCAGATAATATAAGGAAATCGAAAAATGCCCCTAAACTGTTAAATTATGCATTTAAGTCCAATATTTATCTTTTTATCAAAATTATTTTCATGATATTATTAAATATGTTTGTTTATTTATATATTGCTGATTATCTTGCGAAGTACGCATATAATATTGAAACAAGTTAACATGAAAAAATATGCACACATATTATTTTAGCGTTATCTAAACTGTCCATCTTTATAAGATAAAGTATGAAAATGTGTGACACATGCTTTAGTTTCTCGTTACAACGATTACGGTGTGCAAAATCGACGATGCAGAAATGGCAGCTATCATACAATGTAAGGTGTGTTCAGCCAATGTGACATTCACGACAATATGAAGTAAAATTACAAGTCAGGGTTGGATTTTAATCTTTTACCATGTATATAAGTAATTTTGTTTTAATATATTACGTCTACTTTTATATTATTTTGTTGTAACTAACAATGAGATAGCAATATACAATAAAAATAGTAAATAATTTGTTTTAGTTTATCTAGAAGCAATTATACCATATATGTTAAATTGAAATAAGATTAATAAGTATAATGAAATATTTATCATTAAGAAATCAGTTGTGAATTACAAAGTTGATCAGTGAATAACAAAATTTACGACACCTGCGAAATAATAAACAGCTGGTTTTTATTAACCTAATTTGGTCACGTAAAGCCATTTTGACATGCACTTCATTTAGGTACATATAGATCAAGGGTAATGATAATAAATACAAAAGACTTGAGATGGACACTTAACATATTTCTAATTAAGTCTTCTTATTATATCCCCAGGGTGCTCATAGTCTATTGACATCATTAATAATTTATAAAATATGTTTTATATTTACTTGGTTATCATTTCTCGCGCATACTTTAAATAATCTTGTTTTTTAACTGCTATTTTGTCTCATTTATAAATTTGCTGGAGGGTATAATATAATTAATTTGAAAAACCGTTTAATGTATAAAAAGCTTCTTATCAGGTATGTTAAAAATTTTGACACAATTATTGCAGTATTGTGTGCATCTTAATTAGTGGAAATTAAATCAAGATTGCACTCATAATCCAAGTAAATTCAAAGGAGTATAAATACCCTAAAGCTTGTTGAATATCTCGCGTCGTTGTTGACAGTTTTTGCCGTTGATTCTGGCGACAGCGCAGCCGACATGCGGTCTCGCAAAACGCGCACCGTGTACACATTGGCCTCATTACACTTCAACTCCAGCTCCAGAGATGAATGCAACGCATGTCGGCCCAGTTGGCGGTGGCTGCATCAGACAAAGGAGCGCTTTTTCTCCGGTGACATGGCAATCCATCAATCAGAGCTTAAAGCAAGCCGCATCCGATGTAATTATACGAACGGACGCAGACGAAATTACACTAATGCAATGCACTGATACTGATGGGATGATACCACTTCTTGTAACGGTTTCTATTACTATTCCAAGGAATTTAATTCAGTTTCCATTGCAATTGCATCTTTTTGTTTTCTTATGTGGAGCACTTTTTTTTTGTTTTATTTATTTATAGTCAATATGTAGTAGAATATGTTAGAAATCATAATAAAATAAAATGACAAATTTTTATTTTATCTTTTCGACAAAATTATTTATTCTATTATTCGTTTGTAAATTTTCTATTTTTTTATTGTTACCCCAACTAATTTAACACTTTTTTTTACATTCATATTCAATCATCATAATGTACTTAAAATTTGATATTTTCAAAGTATATATAAAATTAAAATATATTTTTTATTTATTCCAATATTTTCTTCAAAATTATTAATTTTATTTTAATTATTTTTTAATAATTTAGAATAAAAAGATAGTATCTTCTATTTAATTACTAATTTATATACATTTTCCGATTTTTCAAATTATTATTTTTTTTTTAAATTTTGTTTTTAATAAGTTTTTAATTGACAAATGTGTATTTTTTATTTAATATGTCATAAATTTCTATATGAATATTCATGAAAAATAATCCATGAAGATAAAGATAATTTTAAAAATGATTTCAAGTAAGATAAGAAAAAGAAATTTAAATAATTTCTCAAAAGAAAAACTATTTAAGAAATATTTTTTCCGTTCGAAAATATCAAATAACAAAGTTTAAACATTTATGGTGATAAATATATGTGATTATATTATTAATTATAATGTTGTTAACACTGTTGAAAATGAAAAAATTTCTACTCTATAAATAACTTAATATAAACACCTAATATGCATTCTAAATTATTATCTTGTCTTATTATATCCTAAAGCAACATATATCATAAAATATCTACGCCTTATTTAGTAAAAGACATGTATAATTTCGCACTTAGAAATAAATTTATTTATAACCATTCATTAATATTGTATGCCGTAAGTCGTGATTTTCACTAATTTACTGCCCTAATTAAAGTCTTCTAATCACATCGAAGTATAAAATAAATCTGAAACAAGTTAGTAAATGGCATAGATTGAACGATGCACATCGAGAATAGGCGCGGTTCGCAATTAATATTCTAGACGAATCGTAGCGATCCAGCGTCGCAAGATTGATCAAAAGATTACGAATATGGCAAAAAGCAATTGAACAAGTTTACCAGTCACGGTATTTCTAATGACCGATACTTTGACGAGATTTACGATCCAAGAAGGCCTAGTAATTGTAATTGGATATGGATGTGTAGATTGCTGTATGAACTTACTGATGACGCGGCATTAGTGTCAATAGGATCATGGCATCATCATTGGATTTTTATTACCAGATGATTATCGTGTGACTTTTATAATGTTGTTTATTTATTTATGAATTTATACTGTTTTTAAAAACATTGTCATAAAATAAATTATCTATAATTTTACATTTTTTTTTTTTTTAATTTAAACACAAAAATGTTTTTCCTACTACTACAAATTAAATTAGTTATAATCTATGAAACAAAACTTTTAAACTTAAGTTGCAAATACGATAATATATTTAAATGAAAGTTTTAATGGAAATAAAATTACAGATCATATAAAGCATGTATCGCACAAGAACTTATAGTAGAAATCATGTTTAAAACAAAGTATAAAACATGTTATTGGACGCCATGATTACCATTTTGCCATTTGGTACTCGTATACACGCGATATAAAATAATAAATGTCCACATGTTCGTGTTTTTGCGTATATTGCGTTACGTTTGCGAATTGAAACATCAAAGCAACGCAAACGCAAAAGGCGTGCGCACACGCATTGCAAACTATCGCACGAATACTAGTTGGTTGTTGTTGGTTGTTGGTTGTTGATTGTTGACATGCCACAGGCTACCAGAACCGGATTCGGATTCAATCCAATCCGATTGCTACTAACTGCTAATTATTATTGTCAACATATTTTAAACTATTATACATGCTTAAATACTTGTTTATATATAACTTACTATTTAATTATAATACATAAAACATAACTTTTACTAAACTTCATTTCATCTTGTCATTTTGTCGTAATTTTCATCTGTCAATTAAATTTTCGTTTTTAATCTCTGTTTCAAATCTTTTCGTATTAGTTTTAATTAAAAGGATATGTTAAATTCCTAACTAAATTATTATTAATTAATTTCTAATAAATTTAAATTTTTATGATTATTTTTATTTAAATTTATCTTTACTATTTCCGGCATTGAGAATATATTTTGATAATTTTATGAATTTAAATTGGTTCTAATTAAAAAATAAATTAGCATTCTGTAATAATTAGAATAAAATTTATAATTTAAACGTAAGTAAAAATTAGATATTTGAACATTTCTTAATTAGAATAAAGCATTTGATTTGAGAAGTTAAGAGTAATTATCTGGAATATTGTGTATTAAATAATATAAAGCTAATAAAGCAAATACTAGAATGGTCATAATCCATAACGACATAATAACAGAGAATATACAACAAGTCAAGTGCCATAATCAATCGCACACAAACACTAGCTAGCCAACAAAATAAAGAATGCCATCCATAAAGTGAACCAAACGAGCTCGCCGCCATTTACAATGTTACCAACTTTAATCACCGGCCATTACTCGTATAGAAATACCAACGCCATGCCATATTATACCAAGCAACGTTACGTTACGCCACCGCACCGCTGTCTATGATACATTATCTGACGGTCGGCTCTTGAACTCTACAACACGACAATATAACATGTTAATAAGAAAGTCGTAACGATTGAGATAGTGGACCCCGTATAGCTTAGAGACCCGCGCCTATAATTTATATACCCCTTGTGAAATTAGTGCTTCGAAGTTGGTTATCTGTCATGGTTTATGTCTTGGTTCCTGTTTGTAATGTGCATTTAAAATATCGCTTGCGTTATGAAACGGTAATGAACAACGGATGGCTATATTCGCACTTTGGATGGGGCAATACCAAATGTCCCTTCAACTTGTGTCGTGATCGTAAATTATTCTCAGATATTTCGAATGAATAGCATAAAAGTCTTTTGACGTAATTTATCGAGATTCCTATCTCCTTTTTTATATGTCATAATTTTTTCTTTATTTAGTTCTACCTTAAACCAAGTATTCTAGGAAGGTCAACCATTTAAGAGGTACTTATGTTCAATTTTATAAACATTTTTTATATATTCATATTATAGAATTAATACCATTTTTGGATAGTTTTCAAAACTGTGCGGTATTATTCTTTCACTAGTGATGGAAAAGCCACGCGTGGTGACATCTCATGTATAATAATAATAGTTTTGATTTATTACGTCGAAATAAACTGCCTCAAATCAAATTGTACATTTTACTAAAAAATATTTAGATTTATAATTGATTGCATTTGTTTTGTAAATAATGTAAAATAATTTTTAAAAAACAAAGATGATATCAATATTAATTGGACACCAATTTGCTATAGAAAGAAATAGTGTAGGTGGAAAATCGGAAGAAAAATCATTTAACCTTCGCAAATATATAAAAAAATAACATAATATTTCCTATCAACCCTTGTTCCAGGGGCGCTAACGTATATAACAACCTCATACCACAACTGTCATACTTCACGCATGCAATTACAAAATGAATTATACTCACATGGAACGCCATAAACTAAACAGAAATGTCATATCAGTCGTTCACGGACACCGCCTTGCGCTTATCGCAGCCGCACGCCCTGTCGTGTTGCACGCACGCCACTGAACTCACGGTGCTATTGTGTAAGTTGCGGACACGTCGCACTTGATTGATTGCAATTGTGATCACGAAACAGAGGAAATGGCCATATATTATGGGATGCAGGTAGGTTATCTTCTGAAAATATGAATTAAAAAATATATAATCTTTCTTTTTCTTTGTAAAATATGTAATGAATCATATAATATTATATTCTCTAATAAGTTTAGAATGAAACATATTCTGCTCGCTTCCACGAGCTATTTAAGTTATAATACAAAATTTATTGAGGGAACAGAGCACAATAATTTTAGAGGCAAAGCGGTACTTTATATTGTAAAAAAATAGGTACATCAAGAACATTTTATATCCGGTCGAAATACCTTGCAATCATTTGCAACATTGATAATAATATTTTTTCTATTATTATTACAATAATTATTTACTTCGACTACTAACTAAATAATCTATAATGATCCTATTTACGCATACGTAACTACTAATCAGGATGTAATATTTTCCGGTATAGATTAAATAAACTATTTTAAACAAAGTTTTTATTTTAATTTCTGTTTTTATTTAGTGTCATTTATAGTAAGATATCCAATACTACAATGAAACAAAATTTACTAATATTTTTCTATGTTGGTAATTTTCTTATTTTAAATGCAGTAAGAATTTTTTAATATTTAAATTCTTTTTAATTGTTAAGACAAGTTGTATTATCTACAATTAATTTTTATAATATTCTATATCCACAACCAAGTAAATATTATTTTTTTAGTTATGCTGGAAAGCATATGTTACACATATTGAAATAAAATATATCAATAGTTCAATTATTTCGGTAGAAGGAAACAGTACAAGTTATGAATTTAAATTTTACCGCATATGAAGATATCCCTGGTACAGCTCAGGTTTGTTTATTTATAGTAGGTTATAATTGAGTATATAACAACGGCATTTTAGATTCTTTTAAATTTATTTGGTGAATACAGTAACAGATACGTTGAATGCGAAGTTTTTCAATTTGAGTTTAAATTTGTCGAAGATCAAATACATGGAAGAATGCCACGGTCACGTCCTATTAAAAAGGTTAGAAATTTGGAAAATTTGTAGTTGTTCTTGTATAATATCATATAATTTAAATATTTTTTTTATATATATTTCAGGGAAAATATTACATGAAAAATTTTATTCTAAGTACTAAGAATTTGCCAAAATTTCCTTGGAATACAAAAAAATATTTGTTAGATTATAAACTTGTTGATAAACATATCATAATAGCATGCAATTTGTTTTATATTACTGTTTCGAATGATGATGATTATTATTTGGAATGATAAATTTAAATTATCGTATTATCAACTGGCTAAAATTATATTTTTAATAACAAACTTCCGAACTATATGCAATATTTAATAAATTATTCTATTCTTTTANATATATATATATATATATATATATATATATATATATATATATATATATATATATATATATATATATATATATATATATATATATATATATATATATATATATATATATATATATATATATATATATATATATATATATATATATATATATATATATATATATATATATATATATATATATATATATATATATATATATATATATATATATATATATATATATATATATATATATATATATATATATATATATATATATATATATATATATATATATATATATATATATATATATATATATATATATATATATATATATATATATATATATATATATATATATATATATATATATATATATATCAATATTTTTTTAAACGATACTTATGTATATTACGATGGAAATGTAACTAGATATAATAAAACAACTACTTAGTAAATTTTGAATTTACTTTGTATCAAGATATCACATTCACAGCACAGGTAATTTATAATTACATAATTTGATACAATTTCTTATATTTTAGATAAATATATAATTATATGGGCAATTCAGTAATAAATACCTTGAGTTACCTCTGAAAAAAAATTTGTCAAATTGTTGATAAAAATACAATGCATGTAATTTGTTTTATGTTACTGTTTCAAATAATGATGATTATTATTTGGAATAAAGTTAAATTATCTTATTATTAACTTACTATACATAATATTTTTAATAACAAACTTCCTAACTGTATGCAATATTTAATGAATAATTATTTTTCTAATAGCACAAAAAATGTAAAACACTGATTTGTGATTATATAATATTTTATTTGTATATATATATATATATATACAATACAAAATTATTTTTTATACCTAACTGTATAAAAATGAAACCAAATTTTATGTGCTTTTCTTATATTTTTTATAATTCTTTGATTGCAAATGTAGTAAGTCATTTATTTTTTATATTGTATTTATTTCTTAATTATTTTTTATTCGATTAAAAAAAATTTTATGCGATTATTTACAATTATGATTAATATTATATTTATATTTCAAATTTTAAAAACTAATAAAAATAATTTTTAGTTTAGCTGGAAAATATATTTACATCATCATGAGTTAAAGTTTTTAAACGATACTTTTATATATGCAGATATAAATGTAACTAAATATAATAAAACAACAATTGTGGCAAATATTGAATTTACTTTGTATCAAGATATTCCATCAACTGCGCAGGTTTTTTTTTTTTTAAATAATTACAATACTATAATAACATTTCTTATATTTTAGATAAATTTACAATTATATGGTGAATTCAGTAATAAATATCTTCCATTACCTGTGAAAATAAAAAGAAATATATGCGATATATTTAATTTTGAATATAAATTTATTATAGATCAATTAGGAGGCGTAATGCCTAATGGATGTCCTGTTACTAAGGTTAGTAATTATTCTGCTAATGCTATTGTTTCAATATTTCATTTTATAAAAGAAATTAATAATATTTTAAGGGTGATTATTATACTCATGATTTTATACCAAGTACAAATAAAATGCCAAAATTTCCTTGGAAAACAAATTATTTTATACTAGAATATAAATTAAGCGACAAAAATGTATTACTGGTATGGTTTCTTATTTATGCACGTGTTTCAGATGACGATGAATATATTTTACATTAAAATAATTTATTTTTATTTATAAAATCATTAAAATGCGCAATTTTCTTAAAAGATAACGGTTTGTTATCTGAAAAGTAATCTGTAAAATTATTTTCTTTATTTATGGTTGTGGTAAACAAAAATATAATTATAAATTATTC
>NEEE01005780.1:38773-51785 GCA_002278615.1 Pogonus chalceus | reverse complement strand
TGTAGATCGGCTTCTATTAATAATTTTTCCAATTTCTAAGTATAATTTACCTTGTTTAATGAAAAATAACTAAATTTTATTTATTAATAGATTTTTGTCTTCTAAAATCTAATAAAAGCTTAAAAAATGTTTAAATATATTAAATTTAAATATTAAACAATTTTTAACAAAATACTTTAACTGTACGAATTTTTATTTAATATTATAAATACTCGAGTTCACTTTGAACCTCTGCAAACTTCCAAATTAAAATTTATTAATAATGCAATTTTTTTTAAATGAAATATACATTATTGAATATTTTTATTTTCTATGTTTTATCAAATAAGATGATGTCAAATGTAATTCTACATATTTATGTATTTATAAATTGAAAAATATATTTGCTGTATTATAAGAATTTGCTTTATACGGCTTCGAGATTAATATTTACAAATCATTAAAGATTAAATGATAATATTAACGAATTTTAGAACATACTTTGGCATTAGTCCCAATCGACGATGGTTTAAAACATAGACCAAGAGCAGAATGGTCAATAATGTACATGAACTGCGAATTAACAGAAGCAGAAATTTGGCTACAAAGCGCTCTGCAAGAGGAAAATTCAGAAAAAGAAGTATTAACTCAAAATAAACTCTCGCATTCAATTTTTAAATTATAATTGATATTATAGTTGATGTCTTTACGACAACCTGTTGAAAAATGTTATTGCCTTTCTGTTGGAAAAGTATCTTACGGCCGTGAAACAGTATTATTTACCAGAGGAGAGCATTCTTCAACCGACCGGGTACAAGGAAGTAAAGATACACCCACACATAGATTAGTTGTTTATGATTTGAAAGGTGCTTGGACTAAGAGTAATCGAAATGTTGCGTTTGCGCTGTTTGATACATTTATGAAAACAAAAGTATATTTACTTAAAATAATAACTAAAAAAACATTTTTTATATATTTAAATTATTATAGCAATTAAAGAAAAATTTATCAACTGAAGCGCTTAAAGGGTTTAGATGCGAAACTAATTCAACTCCGTTAAAATCTAGACGAAATGCCGAACAACCTACTACGCCACCAAATCCTGCCGGAATACAAGTATTTCTATTAAAAAAAAAAAAAAAACTTTCAAATATAAATTATACTTAAATAAATAAATTTAGGTCGCTCAAACTTCATCAAGTGTCCAAGGCACCCCGTCTCCAAGCAGTAAATTACAATCAGGTCATGCAGCAACGATGCTTCAGCAATTAATTGCTGAAGCTGAAAATAAAAACGTTGTTTTCAGCGATGATTTATCTTCCGCTACGCGTCAACAACATTTAAAAGGGTTGCAAGCATGTCAAGAAGATGATGTGCAACATAAAAATTGGCTTAGTAATTTATCTATTAACTATTAATTACAATTTAAATTAATTCAATTATTTTAATAGTTGCTTTGGTAAACTCGCAAGTGTTACTTAAAGGTTGCGAAACAAAAGGATACGTTATTTTAAGTGCAGCAAAAGCTGAAATATTACAACGAGTTCATCGTCCTGTTTGGAAGGATCATACTTTAGTTTCAAAAACAACTTGGGTTGGTTCTTTAGAATGTCTTCAGTACTATGCAACTGTTAGTGCTGGAGAAAATGATTCTTTAGATGGTAAAAATATTTGAAACAACGTTTTAAAATAAAAATTTATTGAATATTTTTTTAGAAAATATAATGTGGTTAACTGTTGATAATATTCAAGAAAAAGATTCGACGGTAATTGAAGATTTACCCGACGTACCAGATTTAGTTGGTAGTGGTCAATCTGTCGGAGGAGTTGTAAGTGAAACTGTTGGTGCAAGTAGTATTGGAGAAAACCCTCCCATTCAGTTGCAAAGAATTGTTTCGCGTTGTAAATGTGAATTTTTTTACGTTGGGTACGGTGATACTAGCATAGATCCGGGAACTGTTGGGGAGGTTCCACCTCCTCCTCAGGAAGATGTTGGTCCCTGGGATAGACAAGAAACTGCAGTTGATGCATTTACTTTAATGCATCATGATTTAGATGTTTGTACCAACTCCTTACAGGTACTTTCAAAGCATTAATCATTTAAAAAAATATTAATAAAATTATTTTAGTACGCCATGTTGTTGGACATAGTAAATAATTTACTTTTATACGTTGAACCTCATCGCAAACAAGCTTTAGAGCGATTAGCCCGAATGCGTTTCCAACTGCAGTTACACAGTATGGAAGATCAAAAACGTCCAATTCAAAATATACAAAATCAAGTGCGATGTTTAGTAAGTAAAATTCGACGTTTAGAAAAAGATTGGTATTTAGTTCATAAAGCTCTTGCCGAAGAACCAACTAATTTAGATTTATTACAAGAAATAAAACGATTAGAGTTATTAGTTTATGAATGTAAGGAATTATTAACAAACCAAAGTGAAGAATTAGATGTTATGTTGTCGTGTTATAAAGAAAAACAATTGTTAGCTACAAGTCGTTTAGCTGCAACTAGAAATGATAAACCGATAACAACAGTTCGCGCAAATGAAATTTGTTTTAAACACGCGCAATGGCGGTTAACCGAAGCTGATGGACAACTTGGTATTGCTGATTTAGTTCTCAGTAATTTCTTGTATGTCATTATATTATAATTTAACGTTAAAAAACACATTTTTACGTAAAATAATTGTAGATATACCAAAAATTCTAGAAGCGATGATTCAGTAGAACATTTACTTGAATTAGGGTATATTCGAATGACAAATTTATTACCAAATCAAATATATACCGAAGTTTTATGCCCAACTGAAATTCAAAGCACAATGCCCATTGACCATAAAAGAGTCCTGCGGGTGTTTTGTCGGGAACGTCCACCAGTTGGTGGCATTTCAGTTAAAGAACATTTTGAAATTAATGTCGTTCCTATTACAATTGGTGCGTTATACCTACAAATAACCTTAAAAATTAAATTTAAAATATTATTTGTTTGAAAGGTTTAACAAAGAAATTCTTTAATACTATGTTACGATTTTGTTTTCCTGAACGTGACCCTGATAATATTGAAGGAGAGGGTGGCGAGGAAATAGATGAAAATTCTAGAGGCAAAAAAACTAGAACTTCAGTTAAAAAACATTCGAAAGATACTAATTTTTATGTTCGAATTGATCCGAAAGATGATGTAGAAAAAATGAAAGTATGGAATTTAAATTTTGATACGCATAAATAAATTTTTGAAATGGTTTGTTTTTTAAAGGAACGCGCTGAAAAAAATAAATTATTTATTTATATTAAAATTCCTGAAGTTCCAGTCAGAGTTAGTTATAAAGGGAATAAGGAAAAAAATATTGAAGATATTAGAGATTTTTCTCTTGTTATTCCTACTTTGGAATATCATAATGTTACTTGGACTTGGTTAGATTTATTATTGGCTATGAAAACTGATAGTAGGAGAGTTATTTTATCACAGGTAATGCTTAAATAAATTAAATTAAATATTTTTTACAGGTGAATTACTGTTTTTTAAAATTAAAATTTTTTAATGTAATAATTAAATTTTAGGCAATAAAACAAAAACTTCAAATAAACAGAAATAGAGGTTCTGCAGATGAGAGTGCATTACCTCACGAAGAAGATAAGGCAAGAATGTTGTTTGGTGCAAGACATGTTGTAAGAATATTCTAAAAAAATATATAATAAATTAATTTTAAAAATAATTCTTTTTTAGCCAGGTGATAAAAGTTCAAAAAAAGGAGTTACCGGAGTATTTAAATTTCATAAATGACATTAGTTTTTAAAAATTTTTGGAATTGGAAAATTAAAACAATTTTAAATTTTATTTAAATTATTTTTTAAATAGGAAATTTTCCAATTCCTTAAATGAGAAGCAAATAAAAGTATTTTTTACAATTTATTGAAATATATTACAAGATATTTTTCTGTGGTTTTAAATAATTATAAGGTGTTGTAAATTACATAAAAATTATGTATTATAAGGCCATGTTTGTTTCTGTTCATGTCCTGGATATTTATCTTTATATTTTAACCCAGTTACTAAAGTAGAACTTTTTGGAAAAGCAGTAACACCATTAAACATAGAATCAGTTTCTGGATATAGAAAAAAAGCAATTAAAAAAAAATTAATTATGTAAAATTACAAGTATAAATACCTGGATGAAATCGATGATATTCGTATTGAATATGTAAATTTTCTGGTAAATCAATATTTTTCATCATATCTAATGGTACAGTTGTATTAACAGGTGTTTGATAAAATATTAAAACATCTTTGGTCGTTTCCATAGTATGAAGCAATGAATTCGGAACATTATGATTAAATTCTTTCTGACATGCAGTTAAAAATTCGAATTTCCTATCATTAATTTCAATATTTTCACTATTAGAACCTAAGATACTTTGACAAATTGCTTGAAATTTAGTTGCAACATCTTCAGGCGGTGAATAAGGTTTTTGTGATCGAAGAAATCTGGAAATTATAAATGAAATAAAGAAAATGGTGTATCATTGTTAGTTTAAAGGTAATTTTGAATAGAATCATTTTGGAAATTATTGATGATATAATGAAAATGGTGTATGGTTTTTATTTTGAAGGTAATATAGAATAGAAAATGAATTTTGAAATGAGTTTAGATGAATTTATAAGGATTTTTGTATTTTGTAACATTTGCGCGCAGCATCAAATGTATTGACCGGTAACTGCTTAGTGGCGCCGCACAACTACACATGATGGAAAAGTACTATGGCAGCCAAAGCAAGTTTGGCAGTTACATTTTGATCGTGGTTGGAGTACACACCCTTTTGCTGCCAAAGATTTCGCTGTAGAGTCAATTTTCGGTGGTAATTTCTTATCTGGATGCGGTTTCTTCTGTTTTACGGCATAAGAACGTACCAACTGTAATAAAGATGCATAAAATTTGGTTAAAATGTAAATAAATAAGTGAAATAAGATGATCGGGACAATAGTAGAGAAAGAAATTCTTATAAATGATGAGTTTTAGGAGTGACAAATGTTAAATATAAACGTGCAAATATGTGTTAGTGTTTAAATGATATTATAGAATACTGATAAATATTTATATTTACGTTTTTGGATGAGAATTGGTTTCCAATTTTGAACAAACCATGCCTGATGAGCGCCGCCATCGTGTCAGTTGTGGTCCAAGTAACGACATGACTTCGGTGTATTCGTGTTATCCGAATAAGTGTAAAAGAAACAAGCAATAGTGTGGTCGTGTGCGAAGCGCAGTTATTGGTGCGCACTGTGAAACTGTGAAATGCCTTGCTTTGCTTTGCTTTGCTCCCGAATGGAAGCGCTGAATTAGTTGTGGCTTGTTGTTTCCTAGCCGCCATTTTGCAGTCGCCATAGAAAGGTGAAAATCCGTCTAAATGTTCGCGTTCAACGATCAGTTTTAAGTGATTCTCGTTTATAAGTTCTTGTGTTAGTGTTGTGATTCAAAAATATTGTATAATGGATCAAACATGACGCACCCAAACCATCAAACCAACGGAGCCAGTTTAGAGGATTGCCACACTAACTTCTTTGCTTTGGTAAGTCTGATATACTTCACTTTAGCAATACATTCAACTTTACTTTTAAAATGTATGTCGCTGCTATATCATCGAATTCCTTCTCAACTAATACACATCAAACTAAACTCAACAATTGTCCATTGAAAATTTTCTGTCAATAGTCATTCAATATCAATAACATTTGCCAAGTATTGGCCTAATTTTTTCACCATTTAAATTTAAAAATTATTTTTACTCTTCGCAACTCTAACCTAACTCTATAATCACTCAATCTATACTTAATGTT
Source organism: Pogonus chalceus (assembly GCA_002278615.1). NCBI lineage: Eukaryota > Metazoa > Arthropoda > Insecta > Coleoptera > Carabidae > Pogonus > Pogonus chalceus. The sequence continues at coordinate 45,970 of NEEE01005780.1, read as the reverse complement.
TTGAAATCTGCAAAATTCAATTTACGTAACCAAACAATGCACTTCGCACGTGCAAGGATCCATCGTGGTGACATTGACAGATCTATTATTTTTATGACCCATGTGCACTTTTACAGTTTATACTTTACGTTTTTATGACCATTAATAGAATTTTTTTTACAATAATATTTATCGATTTACACAGATGTTATTTATTGATTAAAATATACGAAATGTTTTATCGTTTTAGTTTGCTGATGTAATAGCAAATTTGTTTGGAAATTTCTTATGTTTATTATTTAGTGGTTATGGTGATAATTATTGGAAAATTTTGCGATTTTCTAGCAACCTGTGGCCTGGCTACCATGCATACTATATGTCTTATATTTGTATGTGTAAGTGAGGGCGGTAAGCGCGCGTTCATGTGAACTCTCTGATCCAATGTGAATGCACCAATGTTGCCATAGTCAACATGTAACGGTCTTGTTTAAGAATACAACTTAACCATCGTTGTTATTTAGATCAAGTCAACTTTGTGCACCAATGGTGCCGTTAACAACTGCTTAAATATTTTCAAAATCATTCAACTATATCCACATTCTATTATATTTAAAAAATTAGCCACACTCTTGTTACCAAACTAAAGAATATTTACTAAATTAATACGCATTTTAATTATTATCGTTATGTTTATGATTTTATATTATAATCATATACATGTTTATTTAATATGTCAGTTTATAATAAACATAACTGATAATAAGTATTATCAAAAATAAAAGATATATAAGACGATGATGTCTTTTTGTTTATCTGACATTGACGTGGTTCATACCCGATTTGGCAACAGCGCATTAGAGACTGGTGACAGCGGTACATTACGATACAAAATTACAGTAAACTTTTGTGTGGCTACTAGATTTTAGTTTAGTTTAACATTAATAACATGCATCGGCCAACTATTATTATTACAAAAACAAAAGCATAACGCAGTGATACACCAATTTCTTATTCATACTTCCTTAAATAAAACAAAACAGATAAAAATTATTATCTCAAAACATGAATTCCAAAATTTTCTATATAAAGCTTTTATTATTAACAAGGTTAATGATAAGAATTTTTAGATAAATATTTATATTTATAAAATTTTAAGTTAAATAAACTACTGTTTCATATACATATATTAATTTTACGTAACTGAATTTATAAATTTTATTGAATATTTACAATATTTAATGTTAATTTAATTTTATCAGTGACATATAGAAGGCCATGCATTTATTTTATTTTTGGAATAGATAAAATTCTTCAAAATTAACTGTAATAAGTATTAAGCTGGTATACCTGTGTTTGTAAACTAGGGGTAGATTAGTTTATTGAAGTATCAACATAAAGCTACCTCTTTTTCATGTCTGGAGATTTTAAATTCTTTCCTTTTATATGCCTGTTGCGACCTGTTTGCGATGTTGTCATACATATTTGTTTCATTTTTAAGTTTTATAGATTATAGGGTTGTACAAAATTGTAATCAAGTTGTCATTGAAGGATTACTTTATATAAAAATTGTTTTTTGTGGCTATAGGTTCAATTCTAGTTTAAAGTAATATTAATATTTCACATATAAATCTAATAAAACTTCCAAGGTTATATAATACTTGTAAGGAAAATTGATCTATTTGGGTTTAACATTGATGCCTGATGTCATGGTGTATATAATCAAGGTTTTCTATTTTTCTAACTTAGAAACATGCATGAAATAATGACTTGTTTTAGATATAAAATAAAATATAGAAACTTTTAGAATCAATTTATATTGAATTTAATATATTTGACATGCAATCACTTTATTGTATTTAAATTATAGTCGTTTTCTTAGTTTTATCTGTTGCCTTGAAAAAAAAATATATATTTTAAAGTATAGTTTGTTCTATGATTTATGACATACACCATAAAATTTAAATATTTAGTTACTACTGAACAACTTTAAACTACCTTTAAAAAAATTTAAATTATTGAATTAGTCATAAAATGTTATTTTTTTGGGTAACAAGAAAAATGAATACACTATACTTATAGTTGTCGGAGACGATATATCAAAACTACTACAAGATATAAGAATGTAAATTCAGTAATAAACTAATAAATTTAGTATTAACAATAATTTATACATAATAAATTGCTATTTTGATTGCTTACAAATGAATTTATAATTATAAAATGACAATGACATTGAAAAATCCATTTTTACTACGAAAAAATATAGTAAAATAAAATTAGAACTTTTCCAGTAATCAGTAAAGAATGTTATTCCGCCATATTAAAAGCAATAAATAATATAAAAGTTATTATAATGCTAGTAATACTTAAAATATTTATAGAATATACATAAACCTCGCGAAAAATCTCCTTATTACAATAAAATTTTATGAAACCAAGTGTTTACAAGAAAAAACTTGTTAATAATCCGTACATGCTAAAAGTATGTTTGTTTATAAGCGACAGGTGGCATTACAATCGTATTACAAGTTTAAACTTGTTTACATTATTGTAATTTTTGCGTGCATATTGCATGATTATTACGGCTAATATTTGCTTGATTGTTGATAATTATTTGTTAAACAGGTGGTGTTTTATATTTTAATTAATTGTAATTTTTATTTTTATTGAAATTTCACTTGTTTTATAGGTTAGAATTCTTTTGTTTTAATTTGATTTGAATGTTTTTTGTAAGAATATTTTTGATTAATATTAAATTGAAACGTTCATTATTTGACATATTAAAGAGAGTATGAACGATAAAGAAAGAGATAAAGATAAATATGGCGCTAAGTAGTGCGCGCGAAAACAAATGAATTTGAAATTTGTCAAGTTCTCGATCTTATTTAATATTTACTGTAACAGTTTTTCGGTAGTAAAAAATGTTTAATAATTTTGATTATCGATAGAACAACTTAATTTAAAAATAAAATGTTTTAAAATAAACAATCGAATTGAGGTAAAAATAAATTTCCATGAAACTAAAAATGAGGTTATACACAGTCCACATTGCCTCATGTAAGCAAAGGCAAAACATTATAGGAAGAGAAAAGAGTCATTGTTTTGTAAGCACCAAGCGGATGTAATTACCCAAGACAAAACATTCGGCGCACGACGTGCACTAACGGCAACGTTGAAAATGTGCACATTGGCAACACTGGAAAATGTTACGTTTCGTAGTGTAAGGCGCCTGGAAATTACTTGATCCTAATCAGGATTGTAGTCCGGTTACATGAATTCTTTTTCTCGGTTTTATCACTGTTTTGGTGATTGCCTTATGTTCTACTTACAGTAGGCCGTTTTATTGTTCGTCTTTTATTTCTATTCTTTCGATTATTACTTATTTTATTTTAATTGATGCTTTTACTATACGGTTAAACATTTTTTATTAGCTTTTGAATAATATTTAGAGATTTTTCTATCTTTGATTTATGCATTTAAATATCTATATATAAATTATTGAAATAATTGTGCAGTTAAAATAACGATTCGTTGAACTGCGAATTTCGAAAGATATTTTTTTTTGTATATTACGGCCTCTTTGACATTATTTTTTTGGATTTTATGCACCTAAACAAATCTGTCTGTACTTTTATTGATAAAAAAAACTATTTTATTTATTATAATTATTATTTCTGGTAAATCAAAATATTGTATACTGTATTTCAGTTATTAATTCTGGTTTTAAATAATTTCGTGGACTTTGCTATAAAATATTTAAAAGATAATAGTTCTTTTCGTAAATCTTGGTAAAAAAAAAAATGGAAGTTTGAAGTAAATATATAATAAGCGGGCCAAAATCTCTATCAATGCTATTAATTCTGGTATTTACAAAATTTCTAAATTGCCTAAATGTGTTTTAAAAAAATATTAAAAAATAAGTATAGTTCTTTAACTAAATCTTGGTAAATAAAAATCGAAGCATAAAAAATACTTCTCGATTCGAAACTCATGGATCTAAGGTCCCAGGCTAAGCATGAAATCTTTACATGTTAAAATCTATCTCATAGCTGTATTTGTGGATATCCGGGAGTGCACCCAATGTGGTACCACTGCCGACACCATCAATCAATACGCGTGTAGGGAACATGGCCACCCCTCACTACTCTACTTCACCCCTTCAACCCCATTGGGAAACAAGAGACGCCAAAAGTTCAGCATTGTGGAATATATACATTTTTTGTTATTACTATTTTAATATTTCACGATTCTGGGGATGTTTTATTTACCGCTAGTTGGTAACACTGATAATCAACATATTTAATATTTCAAATTAATATTTATAATATTACGCGACAAATTTTTATTCTATAAAGTTTTCCAGGACTTTAATCAATTTCTAATATTTAATTTAGGAAAAAAAGTTTATGGCAGCAATCAATATTATTACACGTGTTATAATAAACATAATTTGATGTAAAAAATTTAATAATCTATTAATAATTAATTATAAAATGATAAAAATCTACATTAACAACAATAAAATTGATGGCATAGTTTTTATGATATCGCGATATGTATATACAGTTTGTGTCAAGGAATCGCTAAGTTTCTGCCATTGATTCACCAGCCACTGTTAAGTCACGTGATTTCTGATATCTGGTATACATAGCAATGTTGCCACATTTCCGTCTTCTAGAAATACCTGGAAGCGAAATTATAACTAGGATTTTTTAGTTTTTGATTGTTGTTAATTACTCGAAATTTATTATTATTAGTTTGCGAAATAATTTCATAATTTTATATTGGTAACACTGATTTATGTTACTAAAGCAATTGTTTTCAATAAAAAATGCAACAGAATTTGATGATATTACTTGAAAATTGCACATTAACTTTATACATGCGCGCTAGCTTACTTTATTCAACAGGTTGTACTTCCATCTTCGTTACTCTCTTTAACACGTAATAAATCTATCTTGTTCTAACTTGTTCGTTCTCTTAGTGTCCTTTAACAACAGGATTCTCAGCCAGACGTTGATAAAAAGAGATGCGTTTTATGTGTCTTATATGTGTTAGATAAAGATAGAATTTGTATTACATCAGGAAATGTGATTAGGCTGTAATCAGATCAGCTGATGTCGCGATAATTTGTATTTTGGGATTTTAAAGCAACGTTTAACGCCACTATCCCTTTCTTTTAAAATATACAAATAAATAAATATTTATCCAACTAATATATCTTGTCATAAAAAGTGTTAAATTTATATTTACATAACATAAATGTCATAATTATGATTACATTACAATAGAAATATATTATAAGGCCCCACCTTTGATAAAGTTATTCATAATTTTGTGTGTGTTCGAAGCAAGTAGATAGTTTCAATCTGAAACGTAATAGAAAATATGTGTTAACCTATAAACCTACTTTTAAGTAACTATGTTACAACAAATTTATTTGTGCGTATGTCTATGATTAGTTACTGAGTGCTGTGAAGATTTTATATTTAGGTAAATATTTTTCATTTGATTTGTTATTCCCCGATTAATTATGATTAATAATTAGAAAGATAAATCAATTATTGTTCAATAGATACGTTTAAGATAATAAAATGAATATAGATTTTATCTTTTAATTTAAAATAATTCAGTAATTCTCAAATTATTTATTTAGTGATTACTGAAATCAGCAGTCGATAATTGTTAGTTTTTATTTAAAAACTAAGTCGTTTATATGTTTTCGAATTGCTTTTTGGCCAAAATCTCAAAAATTTATTTATTTAAAACTCACATCTAAATATTATTAACTTTTATTGCTTTGGAAAGATTATTAAATTACTCTTTGCTTATAATTTCATTTATTAACTTTTGTCTGGACGTTTATCCAAATTCGTAAAAAATAAATTGAACATCTATTTAAAATCCGAAAAATTGCAAATTAATCATTGCTATTTATTTAAGTTACATATTTCTTTAAAAAAACTATTTTTTAAAAAGTCTTTTATAGTATATAGTCATTGTTTTTGGCCCAAGATATTTTTTTATTATTTTTTTAATTCAGATTAATTAATTTGATATTTATCTTATTAGATCGAATCATAAAAGTTATCTTAAAAGCCAAAATTTTTTATCGCTCTTTCTATAACCTAAGTACATATATTTAAATAAAATAATATTACATTTGAAATGAAAATTAATGCTTTGCAAGAATTCAATATATTAAATACGTTGTTTTAAGAAATAAACAAATTTATTACATAAGCGCCATATAATTGTATGTAGTAATAGAGAACAATTAATAAATTTATAAAAATAACTATGATAGGAAACAAGGGATGAGTAATATAATCCAATATTTAAAGTGACACATTAATTACGTAAACGAGGCAATCCCGCTCCACTGAATCAAAATTAATATTAACTCCATCTAGTTCACTTGAAATTACTAATTAAAAATTTAAACTCATTTTAATTAATTACACACCATTTAATATATAGACAGTTCATTGTCTTATTTGCAATACCTCAAACCTTTAAATTATATACTTGTAAATCTTATCTGTATATACAAAATAAAATCATATCTTAAATATTAAGTAGTATAAAGATAAAGAAGAGTTAATCTTAATAATTATACAGTAGCATAACTACAAATATCCCGTTAATTTTATTACAAAATTATGAATAATAAGATTAAAAACCGCAAAACACAACAATGAAAACAATTGCGAGTGCAGACGTGTTGATACGCATGCGTTATACCCTACTCTAAAACTTGTATAACCCACTCCATAAACAACATAAGCACAGGTTTTAACTTGTAACAACTGTGTTTCATTTCGTTACGTTTAGCGTGTAATCTTTGATTCTTCGTTGGTCGCTCAAATTAGACTACATATAGACAGCAAAAGTTAGTTAATCAACTAGTATATACACGCTTGGGTGTATTATCTATTCTCTATTGTATTGGAAGCTTGTCTGTTATTAGCTTTACTGTGGTGGTTTCAATGTCAGGCTATTAGTGCAAGCCGGGTGTTATGGTTTCCCCTCTGGGGCCCCCAAGACTTTCTCTATTCTATTTAAACGAATGGATTTTGGTGTGAAATCCCGCCACTAGTTTTCTAGGTTAGAATATTGTGAATGGAAACGTTGCATTATTGTTTATATAATCGATATTCAATTTTTAAATAAATATTTATTCTCTTATCTTTCGATAACTTTTACCTTTTATCGCAA